>RWJN01000182.1:0-59124 GCA_004332605.1 Steccherinum ochraceum | reverse complement strand
CAACCCTCGCCAGGCACTTCCAACTACCGGATGTCTTCGATTATGTCGTTGTCTCACTATCACAAGCAACCGCCCTTCTCTCCGAGAACCTGCCATCCCAAGTTCCCAACTATCCCGTCGTCGAAGTCGAGGGTCAGTCAATCACTGTGTCGTCTCTTTCAGTCAAGTTTGGGACGAACTTCAAGGGTCAGCTCGCTGCCGTTGTACTCTTCAATATTGTCAACGGGAATGGCAATTCGCTCAGGGAGGGCTGGACTCAGGTAAGAAACCTACACACACGTTCTCGACTACGACCTGTTAACGATGTGCTGTAGATCTTCGAAATGTTCGAGAATTTGTTCCTGCATTCGCTACTACCCACACGGATGCTTCAGATGGAAGACTTCTTGGGCGACCTGTCTGTCATCCCACTTCGACGAAGTCAGCCCTCCCGACAACCCCAACGATCGGATGGGCTTCTGTCTGCGCTGTCTTCTTACCTCATGACCCCCTACAGCTCGAGTACGGATGCTTTGGTTCCAGATGCCACGGAGTCTGATATCGAGAACACGCTCTGTACTATCGATTGCATCACTTCCTGTCGTTTGGACGAGCTCTACAAGCAGATCTTGTAAGCTAGCCATGCTGAAAATGTTCTACCGATATCTGACTTCTTCTCTCAAGGCAACTCGATATTGATGCGTTGGTGTCTGCGGTGCGTTCCTTGGAGGCGTTGGCGCATGAACGCACGGTAGCCCGCTTGAATCAAGAGGCGGATGAAGTGAATTCAAGTCTGGACACTACATTGGATGGAACGTACTCCCTACCGTACGACCCTGCGTCGGTCTTCTTGCTGGAGACCATGGTAAGCATTGCGTGTCAGACGCCACAGTTCATCGAGGACATCTGGTGCGTCATTCTTAGCCACAGATGAGTGCATATACCGACTGTATGTTCAGGCCTGTTGTGTTTGAACATCTATCTGCATTATTGCAAGCCCCGACGCAATACAGCATCTTGCTCATGGAGCGTGCGGTGGTTGGCTTGCTCCGCATATGTCTCATTCTAGCGACGAAGGTATGTCCATTCAGTGTCTTCCAAAGGTGATATCCTTCTGACGCTTCGCCTTAGCCGTCCCTGCGCGACCAAATCTACATCTCCTTCGACCTCCTCGCTAGGCTCCCTCCAACCGTTGCGACATCTGTCGCAGAACAACTGGTCGCAGGCCTTGTTCTGATCATGACGAACCACCGGGATATCATCAGCTCTCAAACAGAGTGGGGCCTGGCGTTTGCCCTCATGCGGGCGACGATCTCACACTCGGAAGCATCCCGCCAATCGTTCGAACTTGTGCGGTCGCTCGTTGCAGATGGTCCCGACCAATGCGTCACGCCTGACAACTTCGTCGGGTTGATCACTGTTCTTGATGAATATGCGACAGTCGCGGGGGATCATACTGAGGCACAGCAACAAGGTCGACGAACACAGACCTTGAACTCTTCGAAGTGAGCGTACCGTCACCAGTGTGCATGTGCCTGAACCTGACCTTTTCGTTTCAGTTCCCCGGTCATCGAACGTGGTCTCAAAGCGGTCGATATGCTATCAGATTTGAAGAAGTTCTGGTCGACGCCTGCGTTTGAAGATAAGCAAGGTGAGCAGTAAAGTGTATCCAACTTATGAACCCTAGTAACCTCTTCGACGTTTAGTGTGGAGACACTACGCTTTACCTCTCCTGTCCTCGCTTGCTCGCCAATCATCGAACACTGCTCGAGAGATTCGCCACAGCGCCATTGTTCATCTCCAACGGACGGTCCTGGGACCATACCTGAAGCTGGACGCGCAAGATCAGGGACAAGTAGAAGAACTGTTCAATCGTGTGACTTTCCCGCTACTCGACGAGCTTCTGAAACCTCAGGTCGTCATGCGGGATCCTATGGGAATGCCGGAAACCAGGTTGCGTGCTTCAGCTCTTCTCTGCAAGGCCTTCATGCACTTCGAGGCTCGCGATGGTCAGAAGGCTGATATTCGAGTACTCTGGATTCAAGTATTGGACCTGTTGGATCGTCTCATGCATGTGGACCGTCGAGATCAACTGGTGAGTGGACATCGCGCGCATTTTGCGTCCCTGTTATGCTGAATCCTTGTTTGAACGCAGCACGAAGCCGTCCCAGAGTCATTGAAGAATGTGCTTCTCGTCATGAGCGCCACCGGATCTCTGGTACCACCACCTCCTGGCAACGACACCCGTGATGACCGACAGAAGGCACTGTGGGCGGCGACACACGAGAGGATAGAACGCTTCTTACCTGGCTTCCTCACCGAGATCCTTCCCGCTCCAGAACCAGAACCATCACCTGTTCCTGTCCCCGAGCCCGCGCCGCCGCAAACGCAACCACAGACACCTGCACCTACCACTGCTGCTTGATCTTCCTGAACTCCCATCGTCGCACATTCCCATCGCATCGTAGATAATTCCGCCTCATTTGTGTAGTCATGTCATCCTTTCGTCAATTTTAACAGAATTAAGTTATGCACAGCACGGAAACAATGACTCTCCTAAAACACCGATGGTTAGCTTGAGAATGAGGGAAATGAGAAGTGAGGGACTAGAGAGAAGGGAGGTGGGGTAATTACAGATGAGGTCCAGGCAAAAAAATGAGAAACAGCGAAGGAAAACGTTGCAAGGGAGCGAAAAGACAAGCACAACATTACTAGCGTAATTAACTGAAAGAACAACAAAGGGACAGTGTACCAGAGATGATATTACTACTGCGTAGAGCCGAAGGGGAGGAGATGATGATGTGGTGCATGGAAGGAAGCAAGGTATGTATGATTTTCCAACGTCCTGAATTCCGTCCTCCCGTGAGATGCATTCCGTAACAGCAAAGAGCAGGCAAGATCACGGCGACTATGAATCCAAATTGGGCCAACTGTTTTCGGCTTTGAGCTTGTCGATGATGTCCTTGAGCACTTCGTTGGTCATCTTAGGGTGACGAAGCTTGTAGCCGACGACGCGCTTGATTTTGCCGGCGTTGAATGCGACGACGTGTTTCCTCAAGTTGTACAGATCCATGTACGCTGAGTAGTGAGTGTTTGGGATAGGTGGGTTGGAGGTGGTGATCATGCGCGTCCATTCCTCGACGTGAGCCTCGTTGATATCCTCCACCATGTCTTCGAGCTTGAACTAAGGGAAGAGAAAAGTGCATGGATCAGTGAAGGTCGAAGGATGTGGAAAGACCCGAGCGTACCTTGGCGGTGGTATTCACAACGAAATTGTGGAATTGGAAACCTGCACCGAAGAACGACGTCATCGTCTCGCCGAGGGTAGCCAAAGTGAGTTCTGAGTCATCCTCCTGTTGTTGACGGTCAGTACTGTAATGTAAATGTCGTTGATTCCACGTACGAGATTGAACAGAGGTGCTTTGCACTCGGTATCGGCGGGCACGACACCTTCTACCGCCTTGACCTTACTCTTCTCGTTTTTGAAACGGATGACTTCACCTGCAACAGAAAGTGCCTCGGTGCGGCCAACCCGACCCATCCATTCTGCCAAAGCCCACAAAGCCCCGGCTACGTCCTCAGAGTGGACGGTATGGGAGGGGTGTTTACCAGGAGCCCATCTGGAGCATATTCAGCCCACAGCGCATATAACAGCTAATGATAGAGTACTGACAAACACTTCATAGGTTGCTTCATGTAGCCATAGACAGCGGCTACGACCATAAAGTTCATGACATCTACATTGGCGTCAGCAACTGCTCTTAGTCGTAAATAAACATGCCACTCACTGTTGAAGTCAACGTAAGGACCGTATACCAAAGCAGAACGAAGTATAACCAGGTTCAAGCTTAGTGGTTACGATTATGAGATCAGTAACTCAGGACGTACTCAAGGACGGAACTTACTTCGGGATCGCCGCAAGAGCCCTCAAAGACTCGTGCCACCACCTTCCAAGGACATCATCGGGTTCAACGTCCTCTGCTTCATCGTGCGAGCCCTTCTCACTGCACTTGTAGAACGGGTGTTGAAGGCGAACGTATGCTTTTACATTACGACGAGCGGCCTCCTCACCAATCAAACGAGCCACGTTGAACGTCCTCTCGATCTGCACCTGCACGGAGAAGGAAGAATCCGGCTCAGAATAAAGCATACATCGACGAGAAAGTAGGGAGCTCACTTCTTCAGGCCGATCCCATTGTACCTCTCCAGAAAGGTCAAAAACAAAAGTGAACGGCTCCTGTCCCTCAGACGGTTCAAAGCAAGACGCAACAGTTGCTAAGGAGAGACATCAATACTAACCGTGCAAGTCACACAAAGACGCATACTCACCTGGGACCGTCAAGTTTGCTTGTCGATACTCTACATTCGGTTTTGCCAGGACTTGAGGAAATTCAGCACCGAGATAACTGTGTCAAGGGCGCGCGACGTCAATCTTTGGGCATGCATGGAAGAGCGATGGAACAAACGTTGTTGGAGGTGATACAGAATATTTATCAATAATGAGCAAGTTCTGCGATGGAAGATGGGCGAGAGTCAATCAGCTGAGCCTGTCATGAACGCGCGATGACTGCGAGTTGACTCACCGAGACCAGAGCCTCTCCTTCCAAAGGAACCAGATGAGCAGCGAGCGTCCTCGAATTAGTGTTCAGACCGCCTGCGTCAGAGATGCGTAAGAAAGGTGCAATCAGCCATCCCCGCGTCGCACAAACTGGGAGCAGGAGGAAATAGAGCTACCGAAGATGATGGCGCTGGGTTTTGCGGACATTGGCGAGGTACTTGTGTGGGGACAGGTGGGATGATATGTACGGGTCGTGAACGAATGATGAGAGAGGCGAGTTTGGCCGATTACGGGGAGATAATGGAAAGACGCAAGGGAAGAGGAGGGCGAGCAACGAGAGAGCCGGTGCGAAGAGCTGCTATACCGCAATTGGCAATTATGGCCTTTTCCTCCAGGTTCCGCTAGCGAGCTCTTATGTAAATTATGTGTAGTAGTGGCTGTGAAGGTTTACGATGGGTCTATGTATGACAGAGAAAGAGGAAAGGAGGTGAGGGGGAGAAGAACAAGTGAGGGCACGGCGTGAAGAGGATGAGGAGTGTTTTTGAGACGAGCCAGCTGGCAGGCGAGTCTTTTCAGCCTTTGACGCTCTCCCACCGGTATTTCTCTTTCCCTTTCTCGCGAAGGCCCGCCGGGCCAATGTTCAGCGGAATACCTCCGCGATGTACTGCAAAGTGTATGGGATTTGATTGATGCTACAAGGTTGTACTCTGCGACCAAAAATCTGCCGCAGACAGTCTACACGCGCTCCGACTGTCCTGGACGACCCTTCCTGGCTTCACGGTCTGAAGCGAGCCGCAGATACTGGTACACAGACGAGAAGTCCTTCCTCGCCAACTCCGGTTCTTGCTCAATCACATCAGCGTAGATCTTCTCCGCTGCTTCCCCCAACGGTAACGGGCTCCCAAACGTGTCGCCAATCTCTGTAGCCAGGCCCATGTCCTGAATGACAGAGACAATCAGTTCTCGGGTCAGTTCCGATTTAGGAGTGACCAAAGACGCGTACTTTGAGCATAAGACTAGTAGCGAACCCGCCATCGTAGTTTCGCGTACACGGTGGTTCAGTCGGAATTGCGCCAGGGACCGGATTGTTGACGGAGGACGCCCAGCATGCACCTGTTGAGCTGTTAATTACACCTGCGAGCACGGCAGGCTCGAGTCCCAGCTTCTGTCCCAACAGCATGGCTTCTGCAATAACGATTTGCTGTACTCCGAGGACCATGTTGTTGCAAATTTTGGCACCGAGACCGGCGCCGCTAGGACCGCAGTGGATAATCTTCTTGCCCATGATCGAGAGGATAGGAGAGACGCGTTTGAACGCGTCCTCCGAACCTCCGACGAGGAAACTGAGGGTAGCGGCTTTCGCACCTGCGACACCCCCGGAGACGGGTGCGTCGACCATTGTTGCGCCGGTCGTGTGCACCTCTGCTGCAATTTCCCGGGCGACTTGGACATCGAGGGTCGTGGAGTCTATGCACAGCGTTGATTGTTGGTCGTCCGCCGGCAAAGATCGTAACGCGTTTACAATTCCGCCAGACTCGGAATACACCTGGCGGACGTGTGGCGAGGACGGCAGCATAGTTATGATAGTCGATGATGCGACAGCAGCTCTGTGAACACGGGAAATGATGAATACAAGCATGAAACGCGTTGAACTGCGCCTCTTACTCGGCTGGTGTCGACGCTACTTGGATCTTCGTCCCAGGGAATTGCGCTGTGAGGTTTTCGGAAAACGCCCGAGCTGAATCCAGAAGAGCATCGCAAACTACGAAGTGTGTATTCCCGTTGGTCTCCGTGATGGTGCGAGAGAAGAGATTGTAAGCCATCTCAGAACCCATTCTCCCCAGTCCTATGAATGCGGTCGTCTGGGCACGGTGCTGGGTGGCATGTGTGACCTGTGAGAACAATCGAGATGTGGCTCTCATGTCGTGATTCTAAACTGAGTGCGTCATCAGCTCGCCTTGAAATCTTGACTGGCAAAATAAAGCTAGAGACGCACCTGTACGGAAATGCTCTACGATGATCGTGGTTTGGTGAACGTTGTGGAAGAAGAGTTGAGAGGGCCTGCATCGAGTCCCTCGTGACCTGGTGGTCATCATTACCGGCTCGGAACCATCCCACTCAGGCTCGAACTTGACGTTACCATGATCCTATATTCCGCTTGAAGTGAGCTGCTTATCCTCGCTGCACAACAAGAAGACACTGCCGAAAGAGAAAGCGATGAACCACATGATGTGTAGAGGGGAAGCAACTGAAAAGCAACTCGCAGAATTTTACACCACAACCAGCAAAGGCCCTGGCGCCGGAGCCGCACATGAGCGTCTAGTGATCGAAACAGAGGCGCCCATAATTGAACCGAATGTGCCGGGAGTTGCCGGATAACCGGTGGGAGAGCGAACAAGGACTGAAACCCTCTAAGAATTCATTTTGTCCTTTCTCACCGCCATTCCTGTCGTCGTCGACATCGGAGGCTCACAGCGTCTCTGCGAAAGCACCGTCCTCTGATAGGTGCACGTAGCAGATGCTCTCACCCATGTGCAAGCTCGCCGTCGCCCTCAGACACTGAAAAGGCGTCCTACCATCTCCTCAACCCATGGCATCGCTTCCACTCCCGCTTGTGCCTCCAATCGTCGCCGACGCCGACGAAGCGACAGCGTCTGCTACGGAAGAAGAGCGCCAGCCTCTCGTTGAATCAGAGAACCCTCCAGATATACCCACGACAGACCGTCCGGCCATAGAAGAAATGGGATACAAGGATAGCTATGAGAAGCCAGAGGAGAGGGAGGGAGATGCTGCTGCTCAGGTTGCCGCGATTGTACGTCCATCTTCTACTCGATACTATGGGTCTTGTAGTTGATTCGGCATGCGTTGTCGCTCCAGGCTTCCGTCGGGGTACGTTCAGTTGTGGACTGCGCAAATGTCGAGTTGCGGACTGATCGGCGACCCAGGTGTTCGTCGCTGCTGTATGGATAATGGCGTTGTCCAGTCCGTCGTCCTTCGGATTGTTCACCTGGCATCCTCTATGTCAAAGTCTCTCCCTTGCGTTGTTCACCTATGGTGAGAGTTTTTGCGGATACCCTTCTTCCACTTTCGCTGACACCCGTGCAGGTGTCTTGACTCTACAGTCTACTTCTCGACCCAAGACCAAGACGGCTGGCCTTGTTCGTCATCAACTTGCCATGATCGCACTTGGTATTCCGGTCGCTGTCATTGGAACTTCGATCGTGGTATATAACAAGTCACGTCACAATAAAGAGCATTTCACTACATGGCATGGCGTACGTACTGTCCGGTGACTCCAGTCAATCTGCGCTCTGACTGCGTGCATAGACGTTTGGAATAACCGTCATGTGTCTTTCGATTCTACAAGTTCTCTTGGGAGGTGGTAGTGTATGGTTCGACGGACGTGCGTTTGGTGGAAACCCTAGAGCGAAATTGGTATGGAAATACCACCGGTATGTCGTGCGTTTCTAGGCTCAATCTCTCACATTTCCTAACAACATCGATTAATCAGGTTGTCCGGATACATCATATACCCCTTATATCTCTTCACTGCTTATCTCGGCGGTGCTTGGTCACACTGGGCCCAAGAGCGCAGTGTGTTGGTTGTAAGATTATTCGCTTTCAATATTGCCCCTGCTGTTTTGTTACTTGCTATATTATCACGTGTACGGTACGTCGTTCCGCAACGATGATACTGTTGCGCTTCTGACGCTGACGCTCCTCCTTCTGTACAGACTATCGAAGATGAAGTTCTTCTGAATGCTATGATCGTGTATTTGCTCCGGGACAATCGGTTCGTTCAGATGTACACGCTTGTATTTGGGTTCAAACTATACACTAACTATACGCTCTTGCCACTCTATATTCGCGTGACCTTCTTCGCCTCCGAGCCAACGCAGAATGCGAAGTTGCGTCTATCATCATCTTTGACAATCCCGGAGACGCAAGCGTTCCGCGGAGCGTATATGAACGTTTGAACCTCCGTAGAACGGTCGGTGTATCTTGCGCGATCCGACGCAAATCCTTTGGTGTTCCCGATAGCTCACTAAGCTTTTCAATCTGAGAGCTGTGTCCGGTGTCGATCCGCTTGACTACTAGTATAAAGTATGTGCAATTTCATTGATTCATCGAGACCTATTCAGTCCACCCTTGCATCGAGAATGCGTTGACTCAAAATTCGTGCATCACGGGCATCGTACCTCGTAAACAACCACTTCCTGTGTGCCACGGCAAGGCACGTTCTTGGGTACGCATGGTCTGGACTCATGGCCGCCGATCATACTGCAACCTGCTTGCATGCCTGTTGACGGTAAACTGCACCAATTGTAGGTACATACATACAGGCGGCCATCAAAACATCCTTGACCTCATAAGATGAGATTGCCGCCATCATGATTGGTCAGTTATCTTCGGGCGTCGGGCACGCGCACGTCGACTCATCCAAAAGATAACGAACTACTTCCCCTACTCTAAACGCCACAGGGAGTCCCATGGGGCATGTCAGATGCGCAAATCTGCCGGTGGGCGCAGAGTAATACACGTTGGCGACATTCCAGATGCTTCTCCTAGTCTCCCGAGCCTCAGAATGTGTCGTGTCTGTGTCAAATCGTCAGGCTCTGACGGAGATAGCGTCAAATTGCGACCACTGATGAGAGCATGGTACGTCCTCTGGCTCTCATAACCGCGAAGGTTCTCCCAGGAACGTAGCTGTTGATCGAGTCTCTGACTCACTCCTGCGCGGGCTGCCTTCTCCCTCGTACGGAGCGATTGTCCTCCGCCGCAAGTGCCAACTCCGAGAAATTACTGCACCTCCTCCTTTATAACGTCCACTGAGAACGCATCAGCATCGGTCCCGTTTCCCTCATCTTTCTTCCCTTGAAGTCCTTCCTAACGCGTCGAACCGGTCGTACAGCAGCCATGAGTCACACTGACTTGCCCCCTCTGTACTCTCATCACTCGTATTCTGCAGAGCCTACTACTACTGCACATCCTGTGCCAGTGTATACCGAACGCGCTCACACGACCGAGCGCGTCCTGCACCGCTCGTCGTCCGAGCCAGAAGCGGCTTCCCGCACTCTGGATGGCATTGGCACTCGCGAATACAAGTACAAGACCGACACCGTGGAGATTAACCTTGGACCGTGTCCCTGGGGCTTGCTGTATTGCGCCTATGGTCGATGTGGTGCCGTAAAGGGGCTCGTTACCTTCCTCAAGAAGGGCAACGGGATCCTGCAGGTTACTGCTACAGTGAGTCCTGCCATTTGATTGTGCGAGTTGATCAGACTAATTGAGCTTTCTGCAGCTGCGAGGGGCTGTCACAGTGACCACGACTGAGCATACTATGGTCGCCTCTGTCGCCAAAAGGACATTCCTGTCCCAGACAGTAACGCTCTTCCAAGCTGAGGTCGCTTCCACCATCCAGCCGGGTACACCGTTCCCCTTCAACTTGCCCTTCCCGGAAAATGCAACCACCGAGGATTTTTCTCTTCCTCCATCCGTGTCAATCTTCCATCCAGGAGCATCTGCTGAGATCTCGTATACCGTCCAAGTCGATATTGTTCGGAGCAAGTTCTACAGGCACGAAATGTAAGTTCCAGACCATGCTACCAGCCAAATAGCCAAACCTTACGCTCGAACACTCTTCCCACCCCCATTGACAACGCCATGTGCATGAACATGTATATTGCATCCCCATACTCATACCCATGCTCATTTATACCCCACATTTTGAACACATCTCCACATTTTATGCAAACACATGAACATGTTCACATAGGCGCGCAATTCCTCTACTCTATCTCCCCAAATCTAGCCCGCAACATCCCCCTTTGCCGGAAATGCCTCTGGTCTACCCAGGAAATGACATTCCTGGAGGTATGCGGAAAGTGGCCTTGAATCCTGTCTGGCCCTCGTGCGCGACGCAGGAGGCGAAGGAAAAGGACTTGGCTACGGTTCAGGTGTGTATTTATTCGTTTGCGTCAGTATTTTCATTGCTTACCTGGAATCGTCTACTCGCTACGTTGTCAGGCCCTCTTCCCCGAACCCCCTGAGTTCGCGTCCGGAGAAACCATACCACTGGCTCTATACATCAGCTGCCCCAACTCTCCCGCAATCCCCAAGCTGCTCTCAGACAATATCGGAGTGTTTCTCATCAAGCGGAAGAAGGTCTGGATCAACGAAGGTCGCCATATCTCTATCAGAGAAATCATCGTGGAGAAGGTCAAGGAGCTACGCGTGAATAGCATGCTGGAAGGCGTCCTTTACCTCACCATGGACCTTCAAGCTGGAGAACACGGCGCCGAATGTTCATGGGGCATTCCTGGCTACATGACCGTTGAGGTTGGTATCGTCGCATGCTCTCATTCGCTCGTGAATTTGAATTTTGACCGACGCTCTCCTCTTCGCCGCTTAGTATGTCGTGCGCATCATCGTCCGCCCACCTGCGTACGCAAGCCATCTCCCCGTCTACAAGTGCGACGAAGTCATCCGGATATGCACGGATTCGTATGGGAGGCTCTCGCGCGAGCTGCTGACCATGGACGGGACACCCATGCCTGCGTTGGGTCTCACCAACTTGTTGACGTCCCCTGCGGCACTGAGGCTGCACCATTAGCCTTACGTCGCCGAAGTGCCTCGAGATTTGGTTGTTGTGGCGATACCCCTCTGTTTTTTTCTTGCTATTCTCATCGTAATGCGCTCAGGATATCAGGACCTACTAGACGTGTACATTTATGGCTCACGAACATTGTTTGGATTCCCCAGTTTCGTATATTACAACCACAGCCATAATGTTCTCTCTCGTCCACTGAGCATAATGTATATATTGAACGATCTACTGTCACCATTCAATCCTGAACTTCGTCTGCAAATCATCATTGAGAGTTTGGAGTCGAGAGCGGGAAAGCGCTAGGCAGAGACAGTGCCATCACCGGTCCGCATTGATGCATTGAACTTCTCTACTTACCTTCACGACTTCACGATCCCCTTACGCCTCCCTCTTCCCTCGACAACTCCGTTCGCGATGCTCGCTGCCGCATCGTCTTTCTTCGGGCGAACAAATATCTCTCAGACATACACCATCGGAGCCGCCGCCGCGTCCGGTTCTCACAGCAGTGGCAGCAGAACAGGGACCCCTACACCTGGAGGCTCGTCTGGCAGCGCAGTTCTCCCGCAGGTCGCGCACGCACCGCCTTTTCAAGTGGGACCATGGAAAGTTCAGTCGGCAACACATAAGGTCAATGGGAAGCGTGTCAGCGTGTGGTCGGCGGATAAGAGGATGCCTGAGATGGAGAGGATGGGCCCGATGTCGAAGGAGAAGACATTAGAAGTCTTGAAGGCTGAGGTGCGTTGATACAGTTATGGAGAAGATACAAGGACGAGGTCTAAACCCTGTTTTGTTTGAATAGGCTTCAGCTCTGTCGAGGCTTCGGCATCCCAGTATTCTGGGTGGGTGATATACGCGATGCCTGTCGGGTAGCTATGCTTACCTTCTCCCATAATTTGAAGAAATGGTCGAACCCCTGGAGGAAACTCGAACAGAAATCGTGTTTGCGACCGAACCTGTTATCTCTTCCCTGCACCTATCTATCCCTGGATCACTACAATATACCCCTCTCGTTGAGCTCGACGAAGTAGAGGTACGGACGATGCGCGACGCGACCGCCAGGTATTGATATTCTGACTGTGTAGTATGCAGATCCAGAAGGGCATTCTCCAACTGTGTAAAGGCCTGCAGTTCCTCCACACATCCGCCAGGCTGATACATTCCAACATAACCCCGGAGAGCATCATCATTAACAGTGCAGTAAGTATATGGCCAATTCATTCGGGCTGTTTCTTACGTGCTGGGCACAGGGTGACTGGAAACTATCAGGTCTCGGACTCACCATCCCCCTTTCTGGCCCTGGAGGAGGCGCACCCAGATGGGAGTTTCCAACCTTCGACGGACGAGCTTTGTCGTATACGCAGAGGTCATTCGACTACATAGGTATGTTCGTATGATTGCACCTGAAGATATGCTCATTGGCAAACTGGACAGCACCTGAATACGCGTTGGACGAGATCCTGGACCCCGCCTCGGATATGTACTCGCTGGGATGTCTCATGTACGCAGTGCACTGTAAGGGAAATCCGCCGTTCAAGAATCATGGCAATCTCGGAGCGGTACGTGAGAATGCTGGAAAGCCACTTGCTGGGATGGAGCGGCTAGACCAGGATTTGAGAGGTGAGTCTCCATTTCACCACATAACTTGTAAACCCTGATTGAAATGTTCTCGCAGCGGTCCTCCTCGCCCTCATTACGCGAATTCATCAGGGACGGCCATCCCCCACATCCCTTCCGCAACATGCCTTCTTCTCGTCGTTGCCAATATCAACGTTGAACTTCTTGGATCGTTCAAATTTCGCTGCAAAGTCGCGGGAAGAGAAGGTCTCCTTCATGAAGGGTCTGGCCCACGTCCTTGAACGGTTCTCGGAAGGTCTCCAGAGGCGGAAGATACTTCCCTCTCTGCTCGAAGAGATGAAAGATACCCATCTACTGCCATACATTCTACCGAATGTGTTTGCAATATCGCAGATGCTGTCACCGTCGCAATTCGCGTCTTTGGTGCTACCAAGCTTGAAGCCTTTGTTTGCTATCAAAGAGCCGCCACAGAACATGATCACGCTACTGGACAATCTGCAGATGTTGCAGAGCAAAACAGACAAACAGGTCTTCCGAGAACGTATGTTATCAATCAGGTCAACTGTGATAGTATGCTGACTTCGAGATGTAGATGTGCTTCCCCTCGTATACAATGCCTTGGATAATGAGCATGCGAATGTGCGCAAGCCCCTTCAAGTTTCTACACCAGTACTTACTGAGCCGTTATAGGTACAAGAGCGTGCTCTGAAAGCCGTTCCCGATCTTTGCGAGTCTATCGACTACGCGGAAGTGCAAGGAGTCCTGTTCCCTCGCGTTGCAGTAAGTCCAATTGAACACACAATTATACAGCACGAGTTTAGGAACTCATTTCGAACATAGCTTGTCTTTTCGAAAACACGTATCCTCTCAGTAAAGGTTGCCACACTGGTGACATTCCTCAGTATGGTCAAGACGTTGGATCAGACCAGCTTGACTCAGAAGCTTGTACCTCTTTTGTCAAAGATCCGCACTAAGGAGCCTGCTGTCATGGTGAGAAAAGCGAATGAGGACAACACACCCTCTCTGATATCGTCGCTGTAGATGGCCACGCTCAACGTCCAGGAGGCAATGGGCCTGAAGGTAGATCGTGAAGCCGTAGCGACTCTCGTCCTTCCTCAGCTGTGGGCAATGTCGATGGGACCTCGTAAGAACCCGCTGGTTGTACTTTTCAACGCCTATCATTGACCAGAACTTTCTTAGTCCTCACTGTCTCCCAATTCAAGCGTTTCATGGAAGTCATCAAGAAGCTTGGAGAGCGGGTTGAGAAGGAGCACGACCAATACCTCCGTGACTCGCAACGGATCGAAGATCGCTCTGCGACTACGAACGGTGTTGCCACCCCTCCAATGGGCGGAAATATGGACTTCGAAAGTCTTGTTGGAGGCGGAAGCGGAAGTGCTGCCGGTAGTACTGCCAAGCAAGATTCGGTTGCCGCGGACTCAAATGCAAGCTGGGATGACGATGTGTGGGGTAGTATTCTGTCGAATGGCCAGCCAAACGTGAGTGTTGAAGATCATACCAGGACATCATGTAGTTCTCATTGTACGCTTAGACACCTGGACCCAGCGCAGCGAGCCCACCACCCGCGCCGTTCCAGCAGACAGCGACGCAATCATTGCCTCCATCTCCCAAGCATACTGTGTCAACCTTCGGTTCTGCGTCGCGAGCACGGACAAACACAGGCTTCGCTTCGCCGTCCACGTCATATAACCTGTCAACCCAAAAGCAGCCTGCACAAGCTCGACCGAGCTTCCCCGCTCAGCAGAGATCGTCACTATCGACAGCCCCTCCTCTGATACCACAACAATCCGCGCCACAATTCACACCAGCGGTGCAGAAGTCGACCCCGAACTACAACTTGTCTTTAGCTCCTGTCACTATGCCCACTACTACCACCACCATGAGTCCGCCTCTACAACCTATGCAGCCCATGCAACCTAGTTTCAGCACACCAGTGCCCACACCGTCGAATCCGATGATGTTCTCGAGTCAACCTCTGGTTCCTTCAGGTCCAGCGACTGGCGGAGTGTCAATGGGTGGCGTGATGACGCCTTCAAGACCTTCACAACCCGCATGGCCAACCAACGGCGGCTCGAAGCCGCTGTCGAAAGATGACTGGGGTGATTTTGACCCATTAGCATAGGATAGGGACAGTAACGGATTAACTAGGATTATGCTAGAGTAGACGATGATAGGGATACAGTACTGTAATGAGGAGTCCTATGAGTCCTTTTCCAACTCGACGCCTTGGGCGACTGATACGATTGGAGCTTCGGTGATGGTGTCGAAGGCTGCTGATGGTGCATCCTGCGGAACGAGTAGATCGACGTCGACTGGGAGGCCAGCGAGTGCTTTGAGAACGATAGCGGCGCCGACCTTGCTTGATACAACGTTGTTCTCTCGGCATGCTGGACTGACCACACCTGAGAATGGTATTCAACTACTGTCTGTCACAAAGGTATGCCACCGGTAACTCACAAGCAGTACAACCTTCCTCGCATTGACATGCATCGATAGCCTTTACGGCGTCGTTGATGATGTCGGATACTTTGACAATGGGTGTCAGCCCGCGAACACACTTGGTCCCTACAGTCAATCACGCTCACCGTGGTCGAAGGCTTTCGCAGCGATTCCTGCAATCTTGCCTGTAGGTTCGAAGAAGATCAGTCGTGCTGGTCGTTTTCGCTGCGACTCGGTCGTTTTGTATTCCTTCTCGGCCACTTTGCACTCTGTGCCAAGATCCTTCGCGAGCGCGAAGCGGTTCATCATCGCATGCTCGGCAGCGTGGATGGCTTCTGCTGGGTTTACATTGATGTCTTTGAGCAGCTGCAGAGTAGCTTTGGGAACGTCCAACCATAATCCAGTTGTTTCCCGTTCCCATGGTGGAGTATCCAGGTCGACCGAGTCAATGATATTCCTGTTCCTGATCTTGTAATAGCCTTCGCAACGGTGAGCGATCTCTTGACACGCGGAGAGCTGTTCAAAGCTTACCATATACTAGGGTCTTGAGCTCAACGCCTACGGTCATCAATAAAGTCAGCTGATAGCAAAGCTGAGTAGATAGCGACGCACGGCCATAATATGCCCTGTAAGGTGAAGCCCTGATCTCTCTAATACGGAACGTTTGTGCGGCATCTATGTTGGTGAAGTCTCTGAGAGGCCAATTCAGCATACAGTGTGTATCTCAATTGTTGGCACCGACCTGGGTTCAGTGATCCAATTTGCGTCCGTCCTGACGACCCGCGCCGTTTTGGAGTCATGACTGACTTGCTGGATCTGCAGTAGTGTCAATTTTCAGTAACAGTGGGTTACATGGCTTTAGCTTACCAGGAATGTAAGGCCTTGATGAATAAACTGTGCGAAAGGTCAACGCTGAATCCATCAAGCAGGAAGGTTATGAAGCGCACTATGCCACCCTCATAGATCTCGAATAATGCGCGAGAGATCTCCACCTCTTCGAGCATACGCGGATTGCCCCCAGATTTACCGACTTTGCTGACGTCTACTACGCAGTACCGCTCTTCCTCGACGCCACGGAGGGAGATATGCTTAGCTGGGTACGGTAAGTACTTGTTATGCGTGTGGTACCTGATACAACATTCAGATGCGAAGTTGCGCAGTAGAAAACATACGAACCAGCCCTCTTTGTCTTTTGCTAACGATTTGTCGCAGATCTCTTTGATCAACGGACCGAAGTATTGCTCGTCTTCAAGAGACAAAGGAATCTCGTGCGCGGCGCACTGTAAATGAGCTTCTAGGATGATCTTGCTATCCAGCTCAACAAGCAGATCATCCATCGGTTTCTCCCACAGCTCATCTGGGTGCGCGGCATAATGTCGATCAATGGGAAACCCGTCCGCAACATAAACTGCCAGAGCATCCCTTGACCGACGACCTGCACGACCAGCTTGTTGACGCTTCACAAGACTCGTCAGCAGAAAGCCCACAGTTTGCCAACCGACAATAGGTCACGTACATAACTGGCAATACCACCCATCGGAAATCCAAGCATTATCACAGCGTCGAGGATTCCAATGTCGACACCTAATTCCAGTGCGTTTGTCGCTACAATGCCGAGTAGATGCCCGGAGAAAGCTTCATTCTCTATCTTCCGACGATCCTGGAAAAAATCGTTGTTTCGAGGTACAGTATACTGGGAAACGATGTAATGCTTACCTGAGGAGAATAACCTATAGGAGGACTCAGTGACAGGTAAGAGACGGGAGGAGGATTACAACTTACCGCCTCTGTAGGCCATGACCCTCTTCAAAATATCCAGACGGCCGTCGGCAGTGAGCTCTGTCCTCAGTGCTTTCATCGCCTGTCAGAGCAATCATTAACTGGGCGAGCCCGCGGTCATGCCAGTCTCAGCTTACCCATTCACAGATCTTGCGAATCTGCATATCATTTTACAAGTCAATGCATGCATCTCAGACCAGTGACACCATAGCGCACCTTGCAGAACAGAATAACTCTAACGCCTCGCTCCATGAGGAATCTCATCAATCGCGTGGCTTCTTGCATAGGACTCTTATGCCCAAGAGAAGGGTCTTGTTCGTCGATCAACGGCGGGGTCCATACCAGGTAGTCCTTGCGTCCAGAAGGAGCACCATCTTCTACGACCTCTTCGATATCCTCTGGCTGAACCGAAGTCAAACAAGTCGTACATGTTTTGGAATCGTGCTATATCTTACCGGGAGACCAAACAGATTTTCCATGTGTCTTCGAGGTTTTGAGATCGTGGCGCTACAGGACACACACTTCACGCGACGATCTGTACCCAAAAGTCAGCATTATGAATCAGAATTCACGTGAGTGTCAACTCACTGCCAACCGCTACGCATACTCTTCGTAGTCGTCTGATGACCTGAGCAACATGACTTCACACGAATTCAGCATGAAACATTGAGCCAATGCAGGAAACGAACCTGCCGAATATTCCAGTGTAATAGTGCAGCTCATCCACAGCAACTAGCTTCAAATTCTTCAAGAATCTGTTACAAATATAAACAAGACCAACGCGGTATCAAGATGAGGAACCCATACCTCCTCCACAGATCTTCATGAGGTAAGATTGAAGCATGTATCATGTCCTACCGAGATGTTAGGACACGAAAAACGAATTCAACTTCCCAACGTCTCACAAAATTGGTGAAGATCACGGAGGCTGTCTCGCGGACTCCTCTACGTTCTTCCTGCGGCGTGTCACCGTCGTACGTGGCAACCTGGAAGAACATATTCAGTTCTCGTCCAGGAGGCGCGTGGTAGCATGGAGGCTCACTTTGATGTCTTCCAGTCCAGGACAGGCAGCGAGGAGCTGCTCTAAGGCCGCTTTCTGATCCTGTGCGAGAGCCTGCAGTTCGGTGAAAATCGACTCAGCTCCCTCATGCAATGACTGGAGACAGCTTACCTTGGTGGGATATATGAAGATAGCCGTCGCATCTGTATTCTCCTCGAGGAAAGTCAAGAGTGGAACCTATGGGAAGCAGTAAGTGTGTGCCGTCCGGTGAGCTCGCCGCAGCCAACCTGGTAGATGACACTTTTCCCTGACGCAGTGCTCGTCGATACTATGACGTTCTTACTTTGCATTAGAGCGTTGATAGACGCGACTTGGTGCGTGTATAGTGAAGAGATCTTCCTTGCCTGCAGCAACGCCTGCTTGACGGTGTCTGACAGCGGAGCGTCGAGCTCGCCTGGCCAAGAGTTGAGCCATGTAATCAATTGGACAGGGGTACCCAACAGACCTTTCTGACCGTCTTTGGCTTCTGCGATCCTTCGATGCACAATCTGCTCACTGTACCACTTTTCCTGCTGAATCTCGGATATGATTGAGTCGATGGTTGGACGGTGGTCCGATTCCGGAACAGTCTTATCTCTTTCCTTGCCCTTATTGCCAGGCAGTAAAGACGATGGGTCCACAGGGATGTGATCTCGAGCAGCCGCTTGAAGCAATTCAACCGGATCCTCGTCGCTTCGTACGGCTTCCAGTAGTCTGCATATAGCATCAACACTCGTCTCTCCGTAGCCGGAAATACACGACGTACTCGTTCACAGCGTCAGTAAATCGATTGTTGCGCCTCTCAATTAGCTTCTTGGTGGCGGCCGGGGTCATAGCAGGAGGTGCGCCGAACATGAAGCTATAACATATTCAGTCTGGATCAGGTAGGGTAGTATCAATACAAAGCTCACCCTTCGTTTACGCTTTTCTTCCCCTTCGGTGCATCGACGAAGTCTAGAACCAGTACGTGCTCTTCGTCTTCTACCCCGGGTAGTGCTGAAGGCTCTATCTTACTAGTCGGTACAATGGCAAAGTCAGGAGACCCTTCTCGCTTGTTGTCCGAGGAGCTCTCTGCATGGATGCGAAGCTCGATACTTGGCACGTATGAGAATCTGATGAGCTCCGGAAGAAGAGCTCTGGTGGCTGTTAGGAGAAACGTTTGTATGCGCGTCCGCGAGAGGTGACTTACTTCAGTTCGGCGACTTTGGCCATCTCTAATGGCCTGTGAACAAGCCATTAGAAGCTTTCTCAACATATTGAGTCTCATAAACTCACTGTTTCAGCAGATGTTCAACCGAGGAGCGCACGACAGGAAAGGTGATTGCAAGGTGCTTTCGTGAGGAACAGAAAGCAATAACGGTATTCAATGCCTGAGTACGAATTATGAATGTGAGTGAATAGCAGAAAGAGAGTGAACTCATACCTTGAAGATCTAAACAGCTTGAATATGAATGACGCGGCTTGAATTTCAAGATCATAGCATACCTTGAACAGCTAATAGCATTTCTCAGGTTCAGAGCTGCCTTTCTCCGCGCACCGCATGATTAACACTCACGGAGTCGAAGTACTCTGGCCATACTCGCGCTCGACCGACTTTAACAGGAGCTTTGACCTTCGCCTTGCGCGACGAAGCCGAGGGTTTTGTTCCCTTCGCTTTCTTGGTGGATGACTCTGCCGCTGTAGAGGATCCTTCATCTGCTGTTGAAGGTGACTTTCTCTTGCGGCTTGTGCTTGGCCCAGCAATCGCAGACATTTGGGGCGCAAGTCACACAGCGTTCGGAGTACGTCGAAGATGCTGAATTGTCTCTCAAGCTATGATTGAAGTCGTCCAATGTCGTGGTGGAAGCAACGAAGAAGTGAGCTAGTCTCAGTCTGTCACGGAACGCGCCACACATACGTGACCGACGCGGTCGTCACATCACACTACGAGCCTGATAGGCGCCGATTCGTACTCTGCGACCATACCACCACCATTCGCAAAACTCTGTCACTTTCCTACAAACCCACCCTTTCGGTATGTTCAGTCTCATATCAGCGTGCATTCAATTTGACGAACCACCATTGTAGATTTAGAAATGCGTTCAACACTTCCTCGCTTCGTTCGTATCATTCCTCGTAGCCAGCTCAAGACAGAGGTCCCCTCTGGCACGGTTCCTCGGATTGTCCCACAACCACATCGTTCGGACACGAAGCCTCCCTCACTCATCGAGCTCATGCAAAAACGGAAAGAAGAGGCTGGAACCAGTTTCCCGGCAAATATCCGTATCGAGCCGGTCTTGTCGAAGAAAGTGTTGAGGAATGTTTCGCCGGAAATCAGGGATGAGCTGAGGGAACTGCTGCGAGAGCGGTGATGCTAGCTTGACAAGCATGTTCTGTGCGTCGGTTTTTCAATACATAGTACCCGTGTAGTATTCATCCGCCGACAGACTACATTTCTTACCGTCTCAAGCTCCAGAGATCATAGTACTCTCATTCAGCACCGCGATCGACATTCTACAACTTGGCTCCGCCTTGCGACGACCCGTCTATGAGAAGGAAATACATTACAGCAAGTTAATATATCGCAGGTTCCCGTGTGTAATCCAATCCGTGTGTAATAAATTCTACAGTCGCCTAGCCAACACCATCTACCACTGGTCTTGCGAAGCCTCCAGGTTCTTCTTCCCCTCGTCTATAACCCGCTCTACGAGTGCATTGAACCTCTTCCTGTATTGCACATGCAATGCATGACCGCACTTCTCCCACTGGACATACTCCGCTTCCGGCATGTTCTTCTTCAAGATGAGACTGTTCTTCGGAGGTACCAGGGCATCGTCGTCGCCAGTGACGATCAAGACTTTGGGTATAGAAGCAGAGATCTTACTCAGGCGATCACCAGTGACATGATGGCTCATCCCGGCAGCCATCTGAGAGAGCGTTCCAACTATTGTTTGTGGTTTCGTGATTTCTATCCGGCGACGGTAGTCCTGTGGACAAATGTGTTCCTTTTCACGCGTTTTCGTCAAGATGGTGGAAGTCACTCACTATTGTCATGAGCTCTCCATTCGTCCGACCTTCTGTATCATCCTCGTCCTTCTCGTCCAACCAGAAATCCGAGAATATCATGTCATGAATCATTGGGATCTTCACTTCCGGGTCAGCTACCGTCAAAAGCCTGGACGACAGCCTGATAAGACGCAGTGAAGTGCAAAATACGAGAGATAAAGTACCTAGCCAGGGTTGAGAAACCTTTCCACTGTGCAGGGCTCGGTCAATGCAATTGCGAGACATGCGATTTGTAGGACAATAGCGTACCGGAGGTAGGTTGGACCATGGTCTGCCGCCAGGGGTCGTAACAGCCAGTGTCAAGGAAACTATCCGTTCGGGAATACGGTATGCAAGCTCTGAACAGAAGTTAAATCTTCTGGGGGTTTGTGCGCGAGAACATACCACTTACCTTGCGCGATCATACCACCGAGAGATACCCCGACGACGTGAACGCTCCGTTTCTCCGTCCACCCCAAGTAGTTCAGTAGCACAATTGCATCCTCTGCCATGCCGCTCGTTCTGTACGCTTCATTAGCTACTGCACGACAGGATGGGGATGGACTACGCACGAGTAGGGTCCCCTCGGTGTTCCACTATTCCCAACCCCACGGTTATCGAATGCCAGAGCAGAATATCCCTCTTTCGACCCAAAATGTGCTATCTGTGGCCACCACGAGAATGCGCTGCTGTTCAGCCTACAAAATGTCGCATTGTAAGGAGTCGTGGACACCGAAGAAAGCAGCGCCGCACACCCACCCCATGATGAATATGATCTTGGTCGGACCGTCTCCATGCTGCTCGTAGTAAAGCGAGTGGCTCTCTAACGGATCTTCTCCCTGTCCACGTAGGATCGTTACTGGGCACAACCCCTTGCGAACGCATGTTTCCGGATTGAAGATGGTTGGGAAGTCGACCTCGTCGCTCTTGGTAGTTGAGCTGCTCTCCGTGTGCGTCATGGTCAAACGGTTGAGTACAGGCGCCCAGGAGAGATCGCTAAAGTCAATGCTGAAGCATGTGAAAGATTTCGCGCAGAACACGCAGTCGTATATTCATAAAGCACGTTGAAGGATGCAGAAGTAGAGCAAGTATGAATAGCGAGTAGATCAATATAGGTTACAATACAAACAACAAACGAAAGCTCAAGAGACTGTCCCCGTGCATAGCGATACGTTCGAACGCAGATTACCGCTTCCCCTTGCTCTTGCCGTTGGCCTTTGGTGCGGCCTTCTTCTTCTTCGGTCGGTCAGATTCCTCATCCGAGTCACCGTGCGCTGTACCTCTGTCCACTGCTTTCTTGTCGGCTGCACGAATAACGCTATCGGTCAGGACACTCTAAGCAAGCAAGGAGAAGAAACTAGAAGACGTACATTTCGCAGCCTTCCGTTCCAACTCATCCCAATCAGCCGAACTCTCGTCGTCGTCGAAGTCAGAGCCGCTGCCTTCGTCTTCGCTTGCATTGGAGTCTGCGTAGTCGCTCTCAGCGCCACTACTGGCAGAGCTGTACTCAGCTGCGCTCTCAACCTCGAACTCGGATTCGGAGTCAGACTCGGACTCCTGGTCGCTCTGTTGCGCAAACTTAGCTCGGATCGTTTTCGAAATGAGAACAGAACGAACCTCTTCACCACCTGCCGAACCTCCCAAGAACGTCCAACCACCTTGTTTGAAGAAGTCGTACGGATCCTCGTTGATCGTCTTCATGATCGGACCCCAGTTCAAGTTGACAGGTCCTTCAGCCAAAGGAATATCAACGGAGCTAAAACAGCGTAAGCACGTGCATCGTCTGGCTATGCGACTTCACTTACTCAAGCCAATTCTTCACATCATCCAATTGAGCACTGGGGATGGAATTGATGTGCAATGGAGTTTTTGTGAAGTCTTTGAAGATCAGGACCATATCGAACTGTTTGAGGCCGAATTGCACGCGCTCCAGGGACGCGATCTCGATCTCGCTCAGTGTGACGACGAGGAAAGGAGGATCGGAGAGGTAGACCAAGCATTCCGTTGTTGGCTGCAACCGTACATTCGTGCGGAAGGGTACACCCTCGAATGAGAGTTCTCGGAAAGGAATGTCCGGCTCAAGCGTGTCGCCTGTCTGTGCGGAAGTGAGAAATGCTTGGTTGTTGTAAGGAGACCATGACTCACCGACTGTGTGGACGCCTCGGCAACCTTTTCGGTGAAAGCTTTGAACTCTCGGTTCAGTAGCTGCCTGCGCTTCCTCTCCTGCTGTTCGAGCTCAATTTCGTCCTCGTCACCGTAGCGGTATTTTCGCTTGCGATTACCGGTCTCATCGAACTGTACGTCAGACGCTTCACGGTAGAATTGGACGTCCTGAGAGCAGGTCAGTCTAGTCATGATGTGTGAAGCGGAATGAAACATACGTGAGCTTTCTTCTTGCCGATCATGATGGGTGCCTTGAGATGTACATGAAGAATGACAAGCAGCTCGTGATCGCAGGGCTGGAAGAACAGATGCTTGACGTTGCTAAACAAAATATCTGCATGCATACACCGTCAGCTCTCCGCGCACCGTCCGACGCAGTAGGGTATGCATACCGATCTTCTGAGTGCTGACTGGCGATTGATATCTCAGACCGTTTTGGTGGATCTCCACTTCGCCTGGTAACCGCTTGCCGTCAAGGGCCGGGCGAACGAAGACCTCAGGAAGTCTGTGAGGCCGACGGCCCTTCACTTCCACCAGCGTGTCCTGCTCAATGACGTCTGCCATTTCCTTCTTTTGCTGCTCACGCTTGTTGACTTCCTTCTTCAGATCCGTAATCTGCTTGGAGATGGTGTCGAAGCGGTGACCATCGGGAGAACGGTAGGTGATCGACCGAATAAATGTCGCGTCGGGGTCCTCGAATGGCTGCAAGGTACTGTTAGTAACTGCTCTTCGCAGACAAGAAGATCATCTTATACTCACTGTGTCTTCTTTCTTCCCGGCCAACTGCCCAGGTGTTTGGAAGTTGACTCGAAGATACGTGAAGTCGCCCTCATCATTCTTGCTGACATTCTTGATGGTGTTGATGTGGAAGGGGACTGCGTACCCATGAACAGGGAGAATGATGGTCTGAGCCTTCTTGTCCACGTAGATCTGCAAACAAATGAGCTGCGTTCGGACAAAAATGGGCATGGCAGGAACATACACGAAGACTCTCGGCTTCTCGGGGAAGTGCAGCTTCACCCTTGTAGCTCTGGAATCTCTTCCATCCCTTGCCCTCTTTGCCACCAGATCCGCCTGCACCTTCCGAATACTTCGCAAGCCCTTCGGAGATCAGCCTGGAATGGAGCTCCCGCTGATGTTCTGAAATTCTCGCAGCGGTCGTTTGCACAAGCTCTTCCTGCACGGCGCTCCGCGTCTTATTTCGAAGCACCTTTCCGCCAGCAGTCTTGTTCTTGGTGGGAGACGCATTGCCATTTGTCCCAAGTTTGGTCGTGGGTGGCTTCTTGGTGGGTTTTACTTCTTTCACGTCGTCATCAGCGTTGAGGAACCACAAGGTGTCCTTCGTTGACTTCATGCCAGTCGTAAGACAGACCGCAGGCTCCGAGCCTGTGACTTGCACAGTATCGGCAAGAAGGAGAGCGTATCTGTAACGAAGGTCAGTGGCTAATGAATGGGAAATGTAGAACATGCGACGTACTTCTTTCCATTGTCATCTTGCAGATCCGTGAAGCCGAAAGCGAGGTTGAGAACCATTCCTTTCTTGATTGGTCGAGTGTTTTTGGAGGACAAGGCATAAGCGTTGTCTCGGAACTCCAGACCGATCTATTACTAGGCTGAGTGTATGAGTCTCATGGAAAATAAGACCATGCTCACAATATGTCCAACCGATTTCACAAAGTTCTTCTCAACTTCCGGCTTCTTCTCTTTGATAAAGCTCACAGCATGTTGGTACACGTCACGAGCTGGAGTACCGTCGACCATGATCTTCAGCAGCTCAGCTTGCAACGAAACAAGCAAACCTGACAGCGCTTGCTGGTCCTACGAAGCGTTCAGGAGATGAGCGAATCACAGCAACTCCAAATCCATGAGAGATATACCTTCGTAGGATCAACGATGTATGTTCTGCCGAGATTGACGTTGTAGCCCTTATAACGCATGCCCAAAGACACAAGGAAGACGCCTTTGTGTGCTATAGGGTCGGACGTGGATTCTGAACTCGGGCGAATGTCGTAGCCGCTGCTTGTTGACTGGGATTGTATGATTGGCGTGTACGCGAATTCCGTCGACGGCCAATCCAACTGGTAGGAGGTGAGCACGGCAACGAATGTGCTCAAATAGTGAGAAACGTACATCACTCAACGCTTTGTTCTGCCCCCAGATCTTCATGTCCGGCCCCTTTCCATTATCACCCTCATAACCCAGCCTGGCCTCAATCTGACCAGCAAACTGTTCGTGCGTGATCTTCGTTTCACGATCCAGAATTGACTCGAGTTTGTTCACAGTATAGGCGGTCAGAAGTGTTGACGTGAGAGCCGCAGCCACCTTGATGGTTTTCTGAACGAAGTCATAAGTACAGCGGTGTACGAGATCGATAACGTTTACGCACGGTTTCCTCGTCGTCCTTCACCGCGAGAAAAGACGAGACTGCAGGAGTCATATCCACGACTTCAGGCTTCTTCTCCGCAGCAGATATCGCCGCCTTCCAGTCGTCAATCAGCTTTCCTGTATGTGACTCCTTTGTCAGCGTTGCGACACGTTGACTAGAGCAGTATGCTTCGACAAAGCGGGGGAATGCGTCGGTGGGCGGGTCCTTCGCTCGTGCTTGCGCGAAGATCTCAATGGGAACATGCGAATTGGGGCCAACCACTTGTGAGAGGATCTTGGCTGGTCAATAATGTACGAGTCACGTCAGTAGCTGGAGAGGGGGGCGAGTACGATGGGCGGCACCTTTTGAGGCTGAACAAAGTATCAGAACTTTGTCCTTGCGGAATAGAATGAACGTCGACGGGAACTCGTATCCGAGTAGCCATGTCTAAGGAAGCACAGTATCAGCACCATCGTAGAATACCTTGTAGCAAGCATGTATTCAGACTGGATGTGCTCACCTGTAAAGCCGTCCCTTTGCGCGTCGGCTCGTCCTCTCCTGCTGGATCTCCAGCACTAAGCAGCAATGCATCGGCATCCGCTATTGAGCTGTATTCTTCTTTGGTTGCCGCGTCCTGCTTGACAGAAAATAGCACCTCTCAGTAAGGACAAGTCTTGCGGATGGCAAGAGTATGGATGCGCACCTTCCACGAGTCGATGACGAGCCCGAGGCGCTTGTTGAAGAGGAGAACGTTCAGTTGGACCGCCATCGTTCCTCGACGCCTGCGAGGGGGTAGAGGATGGGAGATGGAGGGAGAGGACAAGAGCAAGAAGGAAGCGCGTCCTGGCTGTGGCAATGGCACGCCAATAAAACACGGTGCACGTTTCCCTGTCGGAGATCCAATTCGTGAGACGCGTCAAGGTTAGGGTTATTCTGACGCCCACCATTACCGGCTCGCTTTGAGGCGTCTGCGCTTCCAGTTGGACGTCTGCGACTCTGCGCTATTCATCATCGCAATGAACTTACATTCTCAATGTGAGTGTACTCATCTGACTCAAAAAGTATTCCAAGGTTGACCAATTGAATCATTCAGGGCAATCTCTGTCATCCGTGGACTATACTCAGGGCCCGAGACAATCATTCAAGCGACCGAGTCGACTCTCCTCACCGATGAACTCATGAAGTGACCAGGCTCTGAGTTTACTCAGGACTTCAATGCATGCAAGACGGCGAGCACTATATTTCTCGTTATGGACGCTTGTGGGAAACGAGCAGATACTGGCACAGAAACTGGCTGTTTCAATGAGGGAATCTTAAAAGAGAAGAGTGCGCTTGGGCTCACCTGCTCGGGGGAGATGGTTAACGTCCTAGAGGTTCTGTCCCGGGATGATTCTTGGGCACCAGCTCAATAATACGATCCATCCCATCCTCCTCTGTGCGATTGCAGAAGTTGGTACACAGTCAATCAGACCCTTGCTACCATGAATCTTTTGCGGAAGCTCAGTACTAATCCGTACCATGACGGATTCGAAGAATGGCTCTACTTCAGGTCGATTCAACCAATCTTACAGAGGTAAGTGGGCAATCATTACTCCTTGGCTTCGTTCTTTTCACGATCTGGACACAGGCAGTCGTTATTTACTCTCGCGAATTTCCTGTCGACATTCGTCCTCGTAGATAGCGAGAAGCAAGCAATGTGGCCGATCGTTCTGTCGAAAGGCGCTTTGAGACTGAGCTTTCTGAGAAAGATGCGGCTTTCGTTTAAAGGTGGTAGATACAGGTTCTAGGCCTTGCTGGAGCTCCAGGATTCGCGGGTGTTCCTTCGGTATCGTTTGCCCAGGGCCCTCATGCGTTAGCCTGTTACAGGCCAAATGAACCCGTGTCAAATGCACATTCTGCCCATGTTCTACTGTACATCTGCTTCATTCAAGTAAAGTAGTCTAAGCTGGTCGCGATGCATGTCTTCCATTCTACTGTATCGTCTTCAACGTGCGACTTTGAAAACGACCCGAAAACACGAACAACACGCCCTCTGCAGACCCTGCGAGCTTCCATTCCGAGTACGTAGCATAAGTAATGGGCGCCTCACACTGCAACCGCCGCCGGCCAGGGACTGGTGGAGTGATCCAGGGATCCAGGCTCTTTCTTGGCTATCTCCTTCACGGTGAACTCATCCCCAACAAAACGTCCGAGCAACATATAAACACGCTCAAGCTCAGTCTCTACCAACACACGGTAGCATCCCCCTTCTGTTCGCAGCGACCATGGCGCTGACGGACTATCTGGTCACGGATGACTTGACTATCATACTCGGTCTCGTGTCTGCTGGCCTCTTCTTACTGCACAACCTCTACAAACCTCAGTCTCTGGTTCACCCTATCCTCCTTGGAAGGCAAAGTGACGTGGCGCGTGTTCGGAATGCAGGTGAAAGCGCACTGTATAGAAACTATGGGACGGGGATGCTGGGCAGGGTACGTCATTGTATCGGTCGTATTCATTGGTGCTGGTACTGACGCGGAGAGAACTTGCAGTTTCCTGCCAGGCCCAACAAAGAGCAGCAAGTGCTGCTTGACCTTGTCAGACCTGACCAGGATGCTCCCCGGACTCTCTGGTCCACCAAGGTGCGCCAGAGAACCTCCTTAGTAATTACTGACATCATGTGCTAAGAGCGTACTGTGGCGTGCTCGCAGATCACAAACCCACAACTTCGTCAACGCGTTGCAAATCTCGGCGCTGGCTTGCTGAAAGTTGCAGGTCTAGAGCCCGAGGAGTCCAATGTGCTCCTCTTGTTGAACGATGGGATAGGTTCGTAGTCCCCTGCATCGTTCGGGTTTGCGTGGAGCTGAACCCATACTACAGAGTTCCTGATCACCGACTTGGCCTTGGCCTCACATTCTATTCCCTCGTTCACCCTAGCCACGCTGCAAGTGTTGTCACCAGTCCTGGAGAGCCACCCGCCATCTGCTATCGTCGTCCAGGCGGACTTCTTGCCCCAACTGCTCGAGCTCATTCATGATTCCAACGAAGGCACTCACCATACTGTCATCGTTGTTGGAGAGGTGGATGTCAAGAAGTATACGCGAGGATTCGGTGCCTTCAAGCTGCTCAAATGGGATGATGTGGAACGACAGGGTGCAAAGGAGGCCGTGGAGCCTCGTACACCAGGTGCGTCTCGCTCGATAGTCAAAGGAGAGCACTTCTGAGGAATCTGATTTGACAGGGCCCTTGGATGTGTTCACTGTGTCTTTCTTCCCTGGTCCTTCTGGAGAAGTCAGTGCCGTGTCCCTTACTCATGAGAACCTCACTGCTGGTGTAGCCAGCGCACGTGCTTTACTTCCTTTGTCTGGCGCGATCTCTCCTCTTGACACTCTCGTTTCCGGTCACTCCTTATCCACCGCCTTCGGCCGCGCCGTCGCGTATACTGCAATCTTTGAGGGGACCAACTTCGCCACACTCAAGAGCTCTAAATTAATTGGAAATGAAGGTAAGTCGACTGCATCGCCGCCTCCCAGCACACGCAGTTGACTCCCATTCCTCAGCTGCACCCAACCTTGCTGACCTGAAGACGGCGGATACGTACCCCATCCCTTCGCCTACCATTGTCTTTGGCAAGCCTACTCACCTGACCAGCCTGTCGTCGGCAATTTTGGATGAAGCAAAGAGGTCAAGCTTCCTGTACATGTTTGCCTGGCGCCACAAGTTCTCTAGCGTTCTCGATGGATTCATCACGAAGCAGAGCCTGTGGGATAGACTGGTATTCGATAGCGCCAGAGCCGCTGTTATGGGCAAGGGCGCTGGTACAGTGCGAGCTGTGATCGCCAGTGGAGGTACGCACGCATGATCTCCTCTTTCATCCATCTGCTCATCTTTGAATGCGTCATTACAGGTCCTCTGGAAGCATCTGCGATCACACCTGCTCGCATTGCACTGTCTATCCCCGTCGTGAACTCGTACATTCACCCCGCAGTCACCGGACCAATCTTCGCATCCCATCCCCTCGATCTCCAAACTTTCCCGTCTATCCCTCCCGTCCAGACGGCGTCCGCTGCCGAGAATTACTCTTTCACTTACGACGGCGCTGTAGGTCCTCCAACAGTCAACATTGAGGCCAAGCTTCTTGGAGTGAACGATCCTGCCGTCGAGGGGGGCAGCGACCCTGTTGGCTCGCTGCAGGTCCGAGGCCCTTCCGTAGGGAAGCTCCTGTATGTCGATGAGTCTGAGGCGGAGGAAGAGAGAGGATGGGTCGATACAGGCGACAGAGCTAGAGTGCTCACGAACGGTACTTTCAAAATTGCGCCTAGGGAGGCAATTGCTACGAAGCAGTAAATGAGACCGTGCTCTTGGGTTTGTGGCTCATACATCATGGGGATGTAATGTTGGAATCTGTATTGTAGGACTTTATTCTATAAGCATGTCGCTAGGATTCAAGGTCTCTTCGTTCCATTCTTATCGTACCTTTCTCTGACCCGAGATGCAAGACAATCATTGTGTGTTACTCTTTTTCAGAGGTGGTTTGAAGGATCTCTTTCACGCAGGGGAGTAGCTCGGGAGTAGCTGGGTAGCTGCAACCGGACGTTGCCGAGAGGGCCGCGTCTCAGGCTCTCAAAGCAGGGAGCTGCGTAAAACATAAGGGTAGCGCCGACAAGCGGCAGGACCCGCTACCTTGGACAGAGCCTTTGTCGTATAACAAACCGATTTGTGTAGCAAAGTAGAGGATACGATGCTCTGCAAGCTCGAATTATCTAAAGCCCTGTGGGCGGCGGTGAGGGAGCGGCGACCGATCCGCCGTCCACAGGGATGCATCGCTCGACAAGCTATAAGTACTTACATCACTGTATACAGAAGTTGACCACGCCATGTTCGAACCATTCCAAAGTGTCTGTGATGTTAACATGCAATACAATATCTTCACTTGAGATCTATGGGCTACAAGATGATATCGCCGTCGAGCCACACTCGGACAAGCTGTACATACTAGTCTGGCTGTTCGGATGGGTGCGTAGAATAATGAACTCGGATAATCACGGCAAGCTAGATACGTCAAGCTCGTGGATGTAAAAATAGCGAAAAAAAAACTCAGATACAGAGAGGAAACACGTCGCGTTCGTACAAGAAAGAGCTCGCTGCTCGAGGTCGATAGCGCAAGAGAGGCCGGTCCGGGTTGATGGTGCAACAGCAAAACGGCAAAAGCCGACGGTGATCTCCGAACTCACTAAAACCTGGAGAAATAGCGACAGGAAAGACCCTCTACCCAAGGTAGCGGGAATCCTTTTTCCTTTTCCTCAGCACGACCAAAGCACGCCCTTCTCTCCAGGTCATACTTCAGGGCTCATCTCTCCCTGCTCGTGTCCACACAATATTCCCACTTTTCTTTCCTATCACTGTGTCATTGCACTCAACAATAACTTGTACTTCAATGACAAGCGTATCGATGATGGAACCCCTGGACGAAGCGATGCTCGAATATGCCCCAGATGGCGATATTCCAATGTACTCAGGCAACTCCGTATCCGGATTCTGGCTATCTCACGAAGCCGCCATGGAAGACGACAGCAACACCGTTACTCTAGACTCAAACTCGAACCATTCCGAAACCATCGAAGTCGACATGGAGCCCCACGATCAAGACGAGGTCATGACAGAGTACGAGATGGCCGATGGCGAGCTGGCGTATCATGGAGAGGAGATTGCGGATGTGGAGGTGCTCGACTCTTCTGCTTTTACACCTGCCATCGCTGTGCAGGAAGTCGCCTCCATAGCCCAACCACTCCCGGCTGTCCTAGGAGCCCAAGTTGAGCTTCTTGTCGAGGCCTTCCCCCCACCTGCTCCGGTGGAGCACATCCCATCATCGTTCGAGGACGTCCATGCACCAGTTCTCACTGGAGCGCAGGTGTACGAGACGTCGGCGGATGTAGCAGAGAATCAGGCGCAGTCTGTCGAGGCCAGCGAGCCTGTCCAAGAAGCGAGTACGTTCGTGGGTGGCGAGGCTCCGGCTTTGGAGCAATCAGCATCTACGGCTACTCCAGCGGGCGAAGATTCTTTGTCCTCGACAGACGTTCCAGCAGCCGACCCTGGTACGGTCGCTGAGGCTCCTGTCAACCCGCCTCTCGTGACTGAGCTTTTGGAAGAGCGCGACGATGATAATGCGCATGCTGCGGAACACGGTACTACTGAGGAGGACGCAGCGACAGAAGAACAAGTGGCCGCGGCAGATGTCCCTCAGCACCTCGAGGGTCAAGAACAACACATCGGCGACGATCATCTGGAAGACCACACCGAAGAACCTGCTGAAAATCCACTAGAAATTTCGGATGGCGTGTACATCGATCCTCCTCCCGCAGTGCTCCTGACTATCGTGCTGAACAACGAGCATACTGAATGCTCTCTGTTCAACCAGCCGGATTCCTCTTCTTATCCTCAGGGATCCACCGACGCCACAGAACAGCAGGTCGCGCTCCCCCTCCTATTACACGCCAATCCTACACTGTACTACGAGCCGCTGAGTAGGGTATTTGCGACCTTGCGAGAAGAAAGCTTTGTTCAAGATACTCCCGAGTTCGCGGATGGCGAGCTGGTACTTGAAGCGTATGAGCTGCAGCTAGCCATTTCTGAAGTACGTGGCCCCGCTCCTCATGCAGATTGTCTATACTGATCAACAAACCTACAGGATAACGTTCACGCACCGGAGATCACGATACATGACTTGAATGATCTTCACGACCGAGCCGGCTTGCAAGGACCTCTCAGGATGAAAATGCGCACACTGACCCCTCGATTCATTAGTCGATATTATGCATTGCGCGAGCAACTCTCGCGCCTTGACGTGGGTCTCGAAGAACAGCCCGCGGACGACTCAGAGCAGCAATATACAGAAGAAACTCACGGTATGCCTATCCATCATCTATTGACAAAATTTCAGCTCATTGATGTTGCGGTAGATGAACATCAAGATACAACACACACTGAGGATAACGCTGAGGAGTGGACTGAAAGAGTAGAGGATCACGTGGACGAACTTGAGTACGGAGAAGAACATCACCCTGATACTGCTGCTCCTACGGAGAGTCACGACGTCGAGGAAGCACCTCACGCTCTCGACATTCCTGCCGCTGAAACCGCTGACGATCGTCAAAGCCTGCCTGAAGAATCTGCGCATGAACTTGCTACCGACGACGGTGCTGCTCTCAACGACGAATCCAGTCCAACGGAAGACCCGGCTACTCGTGTGGAGGACGCCACCGATGCCTCTGCGGCTGTCGAATCCGCACCAGAGACGGCACAAGCCGAAGGGGAGGTGCCTTTCTCTTCGGGAGCCGACGCTGAGGCCGATACAGAATCTCAAGACGACGAACAACAAACCACCGAATGGAATGAGCACGCCGACAACGCAGAAGATTCTGACCCATCTCGAGACGAACATGTAGATCAGCACCAGCCGGAACTCGAGGAGACTCATGAAGACGAACCCACTAGCGTTCAGGATGCTGAGCCGTCTAACGACAAGTCTCATCTTGAGGCAGTGGATGACGCACCATCCAATGAGCTCTGGGAGTCTTCCGAAATTGTCGATGGTGCCGCTGATCATGACGCAGATGCAGATGGTGGTGAGCATGCCCTGTGATGTGGAGCGCATGGGATGCTGACTTTCTATTTCGACAGAATACGACGATGATCCTGCTTTTAACGTCAATGGAGATCAGGAGTTGATAAACTACGATGGTTTGTCTTCGCCGCTCTTTTCTCATTGAAACCATGTCTGATCATGTTGCCATCGTAAACAGAACCGCCTCATGTGCAGAGCAAACGAGACGACGGACTAACGTCGTATGCCCCACCAGAACAGGTGAATGGCGCAGTTTCAGCTCAACCTTTACATGCTTCTAGTGAGTAATCTTGCAATAGTCGTCGAATCAGACACTGATGGTCCGCATTCAGCTTCTTCTTCCTCTGAGCAAAATGAATTCACAACGACGACAAGCGAAGACGATCTGGGACAACAAGAGTTGGTAGAATTCGAGGACGAGCCAGAGGTGTTCCAGCAACCATTGCAATCTCAGACCAGCAGGGTGGGAGCCGAGTCGCCCAGTGCGTCGTCTAAACGTACCTACGATCAGTTTGAGCTGGAAGACGGCGACGAAGACGAGGTTTCTTCGGCATCTGGTGAGTACTCTGTCGCACTATTACCGCTCGCGGGTTTTCTGACCAGATCTTAGATCCGAAGAGGCTGCGTGCAGTATGAAGCGACGCTTCACTTGACCTCTTGCAAGGTGCTGCAGGACTATGCGCGGCCCCTGCGACGCTTGCCATTCCTTGTTGCTGGGATACATTCTTGGACCTTTCAAGGCTATCGGTCTTTCTTCAAGACATGTTTTGGCCTCCTCAAGGTTGGTATTTCACGCTCTCCGTCGTTTCCTGACGGGCAAAGATCCGCAAGCCAAGCACCAAAATAGGAAGTATCATTATTGCTTTTCTACTGACTTTCACAGGTCTTCATTGGGACTTCCGTTTCTTCCATTCACAAATGCTTTTGCTCTCTAGATTCTGTGTCACTAACTTAAACAGCGGTTCGTGATGTGTAGGAGGTCGGGTAGGATGAGGTTGGATGGTTGTGGCTTGATCATAAGCTCATTCTTGCGCATATTGCATCCATGTCTTCACTTTTTGTCAGATTCTCACGTATGCAGTACTCTTTTCCGACGCCAGGAATGCATCTCCTTTGAATAAAATGCGAGATACTGCGTGAACATTTGCAGTTCGACCCGACGTCACTCACACTCTCATAGGGCGCTTGTTGAACGGAGAAAGATTACGGGCGCTTCAAACTTGCTCTTCAAATCCTCGCCATTTTACTCGGTCTCGACTCTTTGGGTCCCTTCGTACTTAGCACTGGCTCCAATATCCATCACATAGTCTCCGATACTCTATATACGTCATATGCGTAGCTAAGCTTGGACGCAAAGGGTACACAAGAAGTGAGTGTTTCGAAATAGCGCATCGTACTTGAACTGACTGCGGCAGGAATGTAGCGGTGAAGTGCAAGTCCAGTACCTCTCCATAGCCTTGTCAGGCGACGAGCAGCTTCTGTCCATCAATATTCTATGGCGGAAAACCATGCCGCACGCCTGTGCGAACAAATCATACGGAGTGACTTTGGACCTTTGACCGGAGTACGTCCCTTCCAGACCTCCCTCGAAATGAAGACATTTATTTCATTTACAGACAGTCGCCTCAGTACTCCTTGCTCGCGGTCGACTATCTCTGCCACATGTCATCCGATACTCAGGTCTGAAAGCCCGAACGGTCCGCGCTGCGATCCTAATATTGGTTCAGCACAACGTCCTATGGCATGCTCCGAGCGATGAGGAGGGAGAGATGCTAGAGATGAACATGGAGGAGTGTTTGTACAGGGTTCGGTATGGGCAGTATGTGTGGCAAGCAGAGGAACTGTACGGAAAAGCGGTGCGTAGCGATCTGAATTGCCCTGAGGTCGGTGTACTCATGTATGTTCTGGTTCAGGGAGCAGACATCGTTCAACTAATACTCGACCATGGCAAGCTTCGACCGCCAGATATCATGAACCAACTTACGAAACAAGCATCTGTGAAAGGTACATATCCACCACCGCTTGCATCATACAGCCCGTCTGACGAGCATTGAACAGACCCAAGCGTGTACGCTCAGGCATTGCACAAACTCGTGGAAGGCTCATATCTTAAACCTTCCACTCTCCTTTCCCATGTTTCTCCTCTCGACAAACGGATCAAGTACGAAGCGGAAGAGAAAGCCAAGATATCCGGATTCCCTACGGCTAAACAGCTTCGAGAGGCAAAGGAGTTGGCTGAGGCGCGGCTGAAACGTGAAGAGGAAGAAGCGGAGAAGATTGGGATGGTGCGCGACACACGTTGTCGTCTTACGTTGTTGTACTGACCTGTCAGTAGAAGCGGAAAGCGAAGGACCAAGGAAAGCATAAACCTTCGAAAGTGAGGTCGAAGACTTTGGATGGTAAACTCACGGCTGATTGTTTCACAGCGGGGGAAGCTTATGGACGAGGACGTCGTAGATGTCAGTAGAGTCCTATTGTTCATATTGCGTGTGAGACTGAGCGGGGTTTTTCTTTTGACAGGATGAGGTCCATTTTCGAGTCAACTGCGAAAAGTTCAACATTCATATACGCAATAAAGTGCGCCCTCCTCAAACCGACCACATGCGCGCCACTGATGCTTGACCAGATCATAGAAAATACTGCCAGGGAGCGGTACAACGAATACGCAGGACTTGTCATGCGCGCAGCCTTGAAAGCCACAGAAGTCAAACAACTATATGTTGCAGACGTGCGATCAGGTACGCCCGTTTGCTCAATGCCCTGCTATGACGATGGTCGGTACTGACCTTCGCCAGATCCAACCTCTTTGGCCGACATTTCGCTTCGTTTGGGCGAGGACCTTTCTTTGGCGGACGGATTTGTGCACTCATCCCAGAAGAAACCCTCACATATGACTATGCTCAAAGACTTCGTGGGTATCCTCGCCTCCGCCGACAACCCGACACCAGTGGGACAAGCATCGTCCTTCCTGTCTCTCAACGGCACCAAGGTTCAAGTGGAGTTTGCCATAATCCGGAATAGACTACGGCGGCGGGTGATTGAAGCAGTCACACGGGAGCGATTTGGCGACGATGCGGTCAGGATTGTCAAGTTGTTATTAGATACGGGGAAGATGGAAGAGAAGCTGGTGAGTGGATCTGTGCGGCTAGAAGATGAGAAGCTTAACGATATTACAGATATCGAAAGTTGGCATGATGGCACCGAAGGACGTCCGGCCACTGCTTACGGCGTTGTCCGCTGAATCTCTGGTGAGCGTGACGGAGATTGCCAAGAGTGCCGACCGGAATCCAGCTCGCATGTTTTTCCTATGGTAAGAGCTCCACGAACATTCTTTGCGTCTTATCTTTCTCATCTTCCACCCGCCGTAGGTATGTCGACCTTCAAAAAGCGTGTACAGTGCAACTGGGCAACTTGTACAAGACCTTGTACAACATCGGATCGCGTCGACAAGCGGAGCAGGAGGAAGCCGGTGTGAAAGCAGTGTTGGAGAAGAGGCAGCGAAGTGATGTTAGCCAGGACGAGGAGAGGTTCCTGACCCGGAACGAGCGCGAGATCCTCGCTGCTTGGGAGAAAAAGCGGGAAAAATTGACGGTGCTGGAGATGCGGACTGAGGAGGCAGTATTTATCCTCCGAGACTTTGGTAGCATTCTGGCAATCGATGACGAGTAAACAGAAGTGTCGCGCTATCGTCGAGTCATCGACCAGACGACCTCATGTCATTGTATCATGGTATCATGGCTATTGTCCTTGAGGTCGACATGCCCTCGCGAACGAGGGTCTCGACAGCGAGGAAACAACGAGGCGTTGGCCATGCTACGCGATGGACGTAATCTGAGATCTCTGATCGAGGAACGCACATGTGACCGGTGGCGTTTGTGTATTCTCAATCAACAAACGCGTCGCGTAGGTCACGTGCAGTGCGACGCGCGAATCCCTATAAAGCGGGTCGGCACTTCCGAGGCTGTCACCCCAACTCGCTCCCCCAGCACCACACTCAGATCCACCCTTTAGCTTCCCACCATCCGTCTATCTCTTTGGTGCTATGGCCGCTACTACCACTACCACTAGGACTGCTAAGCCAAGGGCTGCTACCACCAAGAAGCCCGCTGCTACTGCCACCAAGGCCAAGACTACAACGAAGGCTCCGAAGACGGCAAAGACTGCAAAGGCCGCTCCTGCTGCTAAGGCTTCTGGCAGCCACCCATCATGGAAAGACCTCATCAAGGTTTGTTCGTCATACAATCTCTGCACTTCATCATCTAATGTCTCGCTTTTGCCTTTTTCTTGCTGGCCATGTAGGAGTGCATCTCTGAGAACACCGCTGAGGCTCGTTCAGGGGTGTCTCGTGCGACGATTAAAAAGGTGCGCAACTATCTCAATTACACTCGTCCTCATCTTCTGACAATCCATTCGTCTATCAGTTCGCCGAGGACAAGTACAAGCTCGAGATGACCGGCCTCCAGACTTCGCAGCTCAACCGTGCCATCGCCACCGGTGCCGAGCAGGGCATCTTCTCCTTGCCCAAGGGACCTTCCGGCAAGGTCAAGCTCGCGCCCAAGGTGAAGACCAACGTCCTGAAGGAGGTGAGTTCGACTTCAATCTTACTTTCTCATCTCGTTCTGACGCATCTCCAGCAGAGCAACACAGCACCTGCCGCTAAGAAGGCTGCACCCAAGGAGAAGGAGGCTGCTCCTAAAGCACCGGCGAAGAAGAAGGCTGTGTCTGCTAAGCCTGCTGCTGCTAAGAAGACTTCGTCTGCGAAGACAGCGAAGAAGGAGGTATGTCGTCGCTTCAACTTCTGTGGTTACTACTCGTCCTTATTGTTTTCCTCCTTGCAGACCGCTGTCAAAACTGCTGCCAAGAAGGCCACCACAAAGGCAAAGACAACAAAGGCTGCGGCCTCGAAGTCCAAGGACAAGCCCAAGAAGGTTCGTTCTCGCTCTCAACGCTCCTTTTTGTTGCGCCACGACTCAACGATTGTTCTGTAGGCGTCCGCATAACATGTAGGTCTTTGTCTTTTTTCATCTCTTCTGGGCGGTGTCGGCGGATGTTTCCTTGTTACATTATTATTATCTTGGTCTTCATTTTCTATCTTACTTGTCTGCTCTGTATCATAGCTGCGTAATGAAAGATTGTGCAGAACTGTATCTTCCTGTTGTGTGATTGTTCGAGTGCGAGTTCTGAGAATGGATGGGATCGAGTTGAAGGATGACCATTCCTGACATGCTGAGATTTCACAGTTGACATACATATCAAACGAGAATGAAGAATGTACTTGCTGCTCATCTATGAACAGGTGTATGTATTGCATCTTGTGTAACTTGCGAGAGTGTCAGCCTTGGAGAACGGCGGCCGATTCCAAGGACGAGTCACGTGATACCGTCCTCGCTGCTGCTCGCTAGTTCGCGCCCACTGGTCGTTGTTGTCGTCCCCCATCCGCTACGACTTGTCTTCCGCAGTTTCGACCTTCCAGCACCATCTCGCACTTTCCGCCTATTCATATGCGAACATGAACTACTAGTAGACACTCTGGATAGATGGACCATCGGCGAACATGGGTGATGCAGAGACGGATAATAGGATTTGAGAGTCGATGATGGCGGGTAGCCATTAGGTGCGCACAATACAATAACAGGCTCTCTTTTCTTCTTTGACGCATTTGTCTTTATTGCTAAATCCATAGAAACGACTTCGCAATTGTCGTGTCTCGCTTCCGAGTTGAACATGATCGTGGATGGCGGCTGCGGTTGATCGTCCTCCTAGGCATGTCCTACATTGCGATTCAAACCAGCTATACCCATACACGTTATGGAGTCGAACTGCAAGCCCTCGTAACATTCTCAAGTGCAGGAGAATGAGCAGGAGTTCCGATGTCGTGGGTACAGTATGTCGCTGCGCAATGATGTTCTGCATTGCATAGATCAGGAGCTCGACAGAGGAAACCTGGTCTGTCACCCGCATTCATCGTCCAGACACGTCCTATTATGTGCTGTTCATATACGCATGGGATATCAAGAGATACAATCGCGGGACTATGTGAGTCTGTGTCTATTGTAGTGCACTTGTGACATGTTATGCTGATCGAGTATGCAATAGCTGCGCGCGTAGGAAGGTCGTGTACTATGATCACCATCCTCCTAACACTCGGCTTGTGTTTGGGATCGTACGGCCATTCCTTCGAGTGCTCGCCATGCCTGCGGAGGTATTCGGTGCGCCGTTCCCGAATCGACCGTTCCAGAGGGGAGCATAACGGGTGGTGTGTGGCTGTTCGCACTTTCGAAATTGACTCGCCAAGCCCCCGGCTGCGGGTTGGGGAGGCTGTTCGTCCTCTCGTGACTGCGATAAGTCTGTGGCGCAATTTGCGAGATCGTGCGGTGAGTGACTGTACAAGTCTACGCTCTGGATATCTAGCTGGCGCTCATATTATCTTTGGACCAGGACAGGATGTGCGAATATTGCGGCCGCTGTCCGGGCGAGCTAAGCAGATTCGGCGGCGGTTGACCTGCGAAGAACGAATCAGAAGACCAGTGGGTCCGTGTGGGATAAGGTTTTTGTGCTGTTGTATTCAGAGGTTCCGCAGATCTCTGCAACGGGCCCTTGTGTCGCTGGCCATCACGCGCTGGGGCTGGGTGAGCAGAGCTTCTCGTTCGTCTGCGGTCGCCTTCCCCGCGCGAGCTGCAGACGGCTTGGAAGCGCGGCTGCTCACGTAACGGGTCCCATCCCACGGCGGAATTGCCCGCTTTGGGCGGTGACGCTTCGGTGACGCCCGTGACAAGCGCGTCGCTAAACTTGGAGCCTGATAGCCCTCCGTGTCTCCGCAGGTCCCACCGCCAGTGCGCAGCCCGCGTCGTCTGCCCCGGGTGGTTCGTTGGGGTGCGCTCGCTGGTGTCGTGGGCCCCGTCGTCGGCGAGTGCGCCTGGCAGCGCGTCGGGTCGGGGCGTCGGGGCCGGCAGCGGACGCAGAGGGCGGGGGAGGGCGAGAAAAGGGGGCAATAGAGGACCGTGTTTTAGGTTGCGTCATCTAGATCGGGAGTGCGGCCATCAGCCTAGGTCATTTTAGGCACGCCTGGCACGGTTACCGTTTGCAGGGGCGCCGCGTCCGAACCAAACCAATCACTCGCCTCCCCTTCTCTCTTCCTCCCTATCCTCCAACTGCCTGCCTGTCTCCCCGTCCCTCCCGTCCTTCCTCTCTTCGCCTCCCCATCTCTTTCCCCCATCTAATCCCTTTCTCGCTGGCCGACGCCCACCCCATACCGTCTCATCAACTGCTACTCGCCTTTTAATGACCAGCCACCCATGTCTCCCGTCCTCGCCACTCCGTCCACCACAAAGCTCAACGCGCCCTCTCCTTCCACCGTCTCCCACCAGTATGGCACCCGCATTCGCTCCAACTCTGTAATACGCCCTTCAGCTCGTCTTCGGCAGTCTCCCGACCCTCCTCCACCGAGGAAGATCAAGCCTGCCCCCGTCGCGAAGGCCAAACCTGCTGTTATTGCCCCCGAACCTGTCCCAGCCGACCAACCACTCTTTCCTCCACCCAATGTCATGCTCCATGCCGACGACAGTACCAGTAGAGTGTTTCTTGCCGTGGGCAGAGCCCTTATGTCCGTTGTACGTACCGCGTTCCTCGTATGGTGCCACTGTCAGACTGACGTCGAACCTTACAGGACAACTGTGCTATGACCATCAAAGACCTCGCTGATGTTAGTATGAAGTTCGGACTGGCCTGCCAGAAGTACGTGCCTTTCTCTGCATCGTGCTTGGCATGCATTGACCCTTTCACAGCGCTTCAGCCGCGGGCCAAGCTATCACCACCTACATCCGCAACCACATTATAAGATGTGATGCTCAAGAAGACCATCCTCTCCTTCTTCGTCACACCATGTCCGGCACACCTTCCGACGACGAACTCGTCGCAGCTCTCCATTCACGTGTAGGAGGCGCTCATTGTATGATCAATGTTGCCGAAAACCGGGTCACCAACTTCAGGCGTGGTACCGTGGTCTGGTATCTTAGCAAGGCCGCGGGCGCACCATGTCCTTTTGCCCGAGCAGGCATCACCCTCTCCGACTACACCGAGAACGGCAAAGTTGGCGAGGCGCCGAATAGTGGCCGGGAGCGGAAGAGAGAGCGTGACCGTATGCGCAGGGCTGAGCAGTGTGGACAGAAGAGGAAGCGTCTCGTTCGAGCTTGTGCGGACCGTCAAGATTCTGACTCAGAATCTTCGGAGGACGAACAGAGGCCACCCAAAGTCAAACTTACCTTACGTCTCAAGCGGCCGAGTGCTGCCATTGCCTCGGACTCTCGCTGCCCCTCTCCGACTACGTTTATAATTACACACACCTCCGATGTCATTGATCTCTCTCGAGATGACTCGTCGGACAGCGACGCTATGTATTGCAGCTCATCTGAAAGTGACGACGAAGACGAAGAGGACGAACCGGCGCCATGGTCGAACGCCGCAGGTCATGCGTCTCCTGCACTCACTCACGGATCGCAACAGCCGGTGGCATCTTCCTCTACTCTGCCAGACGCCACCCGTCGCTCGTTCTCCATCCCATTCAGCACTCTCTCAGTGTCCTCACCACCACCTGACTCCGAGGACGAGGACGACTTCGAGTACGGCGCAGCCGGCATTCGCCGGACCGCCTCCGGGCGCTCACGTAATGAATCTGACTACCCGCTCGAGGATGACGACGAATTTGACAGCGACTTCTTGAGCGCCCGTGATGTCGACATGGAGACGCACTGGGAAGAGAGTCCTGGACCCCGGTCGCCTTCCGTGCAGTTCGAGGATGGACCTGTTGTCAAGTCCGAGCCTCGTGACGTTCAAGGTCTCCTCGACGCCTGGGACGACCTCGACCTCGCAGTCACCGACCGCAAAGTCGTCGACGTTGTTGCGCAAGCCGCTGCTGCTGGCGAAAGCGACCCATCACACGCAAAGGAACCCCACATGTGGAGCTGGGAAAACTTCACAGATAATCCTGAGAATGATTTCGCATACATCTGGGATCAGCGGCTTTCTCCACAGGTCAAGCCAGAACTCGACGCCGCGGTGACCCTTGATTCCTTGCCTACCTTCGAACCCCTCCCTGTTACCGAATCCCCGCTATCCCCATACTCCTCCTACTCTGCTGCAACCAGCCCTCGGGACTTCGTCCCCGATGACTCTGTATCTTGGGAAGACGCAAGTGCTCTTTCGCCGGAGAGTGCAGCGCACAAGGAGGGTGAGGACGGAATTCTTCCCAGCTCGCTCACGAAGTCCGCGGAGGACGTAGCGTCTGACAGTGTCCCCGCCACCTTCGAGCCAGCGACAAGGTCTTTGTCACCGTGCTCCCCGTCATCCATTCCTCCCATGATGATCGATATAAACGCGAACGTCTTTGCGGAAACCCAGCCACCTCTTTCGCCGCAGATTCTCCTCAGTTCCTCTCCCGCGTCGTCATCTGGTGGGTCACGTCTGGATCCTAATGCCCGCGACAAGGTGTTCGTGTATACGTTGGAGCCTTGCGTACCTGCGATATGGGCAACCGAACTCGAAGGTTCGTCTGTTTCGTTCTGCGTTCCGCTGAAGTTACTCACTGTTTTCGTCAGGCGTTCCGGTGTATCAAATGATGCTGGGTTCAGCACTCATTCTGCGCCGCATTGATACCGACTATGTCAAGATCTCCCGTCTTCATGAGTTCCTCGGCGTTGATGCGTCGGCCTCGGCACACCCCGATGCAGTAGAGGTCTCCCAGGGCAGCACGAATGCTTGTGGAACTTGGGTTCCTACCGGAATTGCGCGGCAAGCGATCTCTGATCATACGGTGGACGCATTCTTATCGGAGGACCTTGAAACACGCTTTCCTCCTACTCTCGATGAGCTGCGTCACTCCGTCACGCAGGGAACCTTGCCGCATCCGTTTGGACGCCATTTCCAATCCACCATCGACGCCAGACGCCATTCGTTCCCCTTCAGACTCCAGCTCGAGCCCAGAGCTGCTGGTATGGCGTGGGAAGCAGTGGAAGATCACCTGCTCAGCGTCCATCCGCCATACGCCCTCGCTTCTGCCGTGGCTCCCGCAAAGTTACCGGTCGGCGGCACGGAAGAGGCCCAGACGCCTCTGAGCCCCAGTGAGGAGGAGATTTTCCACGCGCTGTGTGGAGTTTCCGACGACTGGGAGACTCCTCTCCTCCTGCCGTAGCCGCTGAAGTGGTGGGAGCGCAGTCGGCGGCAGCCCTTGATCCTGAAGAGGTCGAAAATCAGCCGGAACAGGAATGCAAAGAGGTGACATGTGACGTTCCGCTGAGGAGGTCGAAGAGGTCGTCGACTGTCGCGGTGACGACGATCGCGACTCGCTCGGCTCGCGCACACGCTCGAACAAGAGAGGATCGCGGAGCTCACTCTCGTAAAACATTCGCCACGTATCGTCTACAGCTCGTCTCCCCACTTTTGCTTTTGACTTATTGACTTCCGTCCGTTGGTGATATTAAAGAGAATCCCAAGTTTCTTAGATTTCTGTATTACTGCTCGCCCATTCCTCACCGCGCCGCTCGTGCGCTCCTCTCACAAACACGTACGTACTGCTTCTTTCGCCGGCGTGCGATGTCGTGTTGTTCGAGCCTGCCCCTTTTTGATGTTGGCCTTTCTTGCACGACTGATCCTCATCATTTTCTCAGTTCGTTCTTGATAGGTGGTTGTTACGAATTCCGCCGAGTCGACGCCTGCCTGTCCCTCCTCATACCCCCCTTGCTGCTTCGCTACTTGTTAGAGTTGCCCCTACCTTACTTGCGTATGCCGACGTTTACTTAGCTACTGCACCCCTGCTCTCTCCCGTAGCGCATTATTGATAAGATGAAGGCCAAAATTAATTATAGCAGATCCGTTTTACTTGTGAGCTGTCCGAGGCAGACGCGAGACGCCGGATTCGCCAGCGCATGCGTGCTGGCTGGGCTGCGGCTACGTAAGTGCTCGTAAAAGCGGGTGGGTGCCTGTGGCCGGTGGCGAGCAGGATGCGTAAGGATGCGCAGAATGGAAAAAAACGAAGGACGACGGGGAGAGCGAGCAAGAGCATCAGAACGCGCGTGGGAGGCTGGCCGCAAGTCCCGTGCAGCAGCGAGCGGAGTTTGGACAGAGCCAGAGAAGCGTCCTCGCTGCACGACGCTCCTTGCTCCCATCCACCATTCTCCCTACTTAGTCCTACTATTTACTGGAGTCCCCCCATACTGTAGTAGTTCTGGGCATTTCCTCCCTACTTCGCCCCTCAAAATTTGCTTTCTTTGCAGAAAATAGCCCGACATATTACGACCTACGCCCTGCTCATAGTTACCCTCCCCATCTCGGACTCTCTCCATCCCTCTCTCAGCCGCTTTGCTCGAATCCCTTCTTGCTTTCGCAGCCAGACCGGCTCTCGCTATCCCCACCCCAACATTCAGTAATTCCTAATTGCGACCACTCCTACAACAAAGGCTATAATGTCTCTCTCGGCCTCTGACAACAACGGTGCCTTCTCCAGAGTCTCCTCTGGCAAAACGCCTCCTCCCGCTCCTTCCGCTGCCTATGCTAAAAGGTGAGTACCCTCCCCGCGTGTCATCACTCCCATCGATCCTCAATGCGCGACAGGGCGAGGGAACTAGAAGCAGAGGAGAGGATTGGTGCCGCTCGGTACAGGCCCCCCGCGCTGCGCGCTATGGCTTCAGGTGGTTCTCCTCCCAACGACCTCCCCTCCGCGAACGGTCAAGGAGACAACATCGCCCTGCCCGCCACCAACTACCCTGCGGGCTTCAGGAGGGCAAGGGCCGGGACCTTACCCTCCAACGTGCAACTTGCTGCCCAGCGTTTCGCTGCGGCCTCCAGCACCCTCAACAGCTCGGCTGCCCTCTCCAACGACGCATATGCCGATCAAATGCAGAGGCAGGCCATGGCGGCCCCGACCCCGAGTGCAGCTGCCCCGGTGCGCCCCAGCCTCCGTCACTCTGCCACGTCCTCGGCAGCTGCCACCGGCCTTGGAGATCGTGTCAGCCGCCTGAGGTCAGGCTCCCTGACTCTTCCCTCTGGTGGCCTCTCGAACGCATTTGGGCCGTCTATTTTCTCCTCGTCGTGGCTTTCCAGGGACGGTGGGAATGGTCTGCCGATCCTGGACGACCTTCACTCCGTCGCTTCCATGGATTCGGGTGCCGACGACTTTGACGTTCATACATTGGACTACCTCGGATTAGATGAGAACCTTCGTCACCCCCCTGCTGCCACCCTTACAGAACTGCGCAACCAGGCCCAGGCTGCGATCGCTGGAAACCTGGCTACCAATCCGTCGCGCATGCGCGCCACCACCGTCTCCAACCCGTACCGTCTTGGTTCGTCTGCTGGAGGGTCTCTTGGAGGGTCCCTCCTCGCAACTCCCAGTGCCGAGGAGGAAGAGCTCTACGGCAACGATCTGTATGGGGGACAAGGGCTCGATCCTTACGATGACACAGGTGCCGGTGGGAACTATCTTACCCCAGGAGGCTTCATCGCTAAAGGGTTCAAGCAAGGTGATCACCTCGCTGCCGGAGGTGCCTATCCCAGACCACGTGCCATCTCAGTCGGTATTCTCGACGATCCTTCCCGTGCACTGCACCGTCGTCCTGCGGGCGAGATTCAGCAGCCTTCGTACGCGAACGATGTCGCACTCGCGCTCAGTGCGGGTGCTCTCACGCCTTCAGGCATCCTGCGTTCGGACAAGCTCGCGATTCCTCGCAGCAGTGCATCACCCACCGTGCATTTCCCCTCGTCCGAAGTTCCTTCGAGCAACAACAGTCGTGCTTCCCCGTATTTGACAGCACCCGGTGGCTCCCAGAATAGGTCTTTGTCGCCTAAATCGGAAAATGCGAACACCCAGATGCAGACCCCGACACGTTCCCTCTGGATTGGGAACTTAGATAGCTCGGTCACCAGCGAGCAGCTCATTCACGTCTTTGCTCCGTATGGCGCGATCGAGAGTTTGAGGCTGCTGCCCGAGAAGGTACGCTGCTTCATGCACATCACCTGATTACCGTTCTGACAATGCATACATCACAGGAGTGTGGTTTCGTCAACTTTGTTGATCAAGCTGATGCTATCCGCGCGAAGGAGGATGTACTCAATAGACTTGGTGGAGACATTGGCATGCCGAACGGCCAGACTGTCCGCATTGGGTTCGGCAAAGCGGACAGTGCACCTGTCGCTCCTGCCAAAGGTGCCAATCTCAACAACTCTGGTCCCACTTCTCCCGGTGGTTCTATGGGCAAGGGTAGCAACAATGCTGGTCTGAGCGGTATGGATGCTCAACTTCAGTCCACTCCCACACGTGCTCTCTGGATCGGTTCCATCCCCTCGACCACGACTCCGGCCACGATCCTCAGTGTTTTCAGTCCTTACGGGCCGATCGAGTCTGCTCGTGTCCTCACTCACAAGAACTGCGGCTTCAGTGAGTCTCATCTGTCATTTCTTTCGTTTTGAGTTGACTGACTGATCGGTACCCGTCAAGTCAACTTCGAACGTCTTGATGACGCTGTTAGGGCGAGGAAAGCCCTGAACGGTCGTGACGTGTTGGGCAGTGACGTCGGTGCCATCCGTATTGGATTTGCAAAGGTTCCGGTGAAAGGTGGTCAGGATGGCGCCGCACAGGACGAGAACGCCGCGCTCAACGTTCAGGGCATCGGCGATCTCAGCGTTGGTGCTACTATCCACGCTTTGCGCAATGTCAAGGGTGCCTCTACCATCCCCGTGGACCAGCAAGTGTTGAGCGGCAATGTCGAGAACTACAGGTCCAACTTGCTTCTCAGCATGATCGGCTCTGGCGTCCATGCCGCTTCGCTCGAGAACCCCAAGGCGGGTGGCTGGACACCTAACGTTACCGAGCAGCAGTTGATCATGAAGGAGTTGAGCGGCGGTAGCCCTGACGCGGAGGCTGACATCATCACTCTTGCTGGTATGTTTTGCTTCTTCGTCTTCTCTATCGACTGTCAGTCCTGATGATCCTTTTCAGAATTCCGTCCGCCCACCATGTATTACACGACGATACCGCTCGTCTCCGAGAGGCCTCACAGTCGTCGTTGGGATGCCGCCAAGCTGAGGGAACTCCGCAAGAGGCTCGACACTAGCACTATTTCTGTTGAGGACATTGACAACATCGCGGCTGACTTCCTTGATGGTGAGATTGTGGACCTGGCTTCTGACTGGCTTGGCAACACAGTAAGTCGTATCTTGAGCTGACGATAGCACCGTTGCTGACGAGTATATGCGTTTGTAGGTCGTCCAGAAGCTGTTCGAGAAGTGCTCCTCGGGTCCTCGCCTCGCTATGTTGGAGCGCCTTGCGCCTCACCTCGCCATGATCGGTATTCACAAGAACGGCACTTGGGCTGCGCAGAAGATCATTGAGTGCGTTCAGACTCCCGATGAGGTGGCGCTAGTTACTGCGAACATTCGTCCCTATGTTCCTCCTTTGCTACTCGACCAGTTCGGAAACTATGTCGTGCAGTACGTGTCCCCGTGTCTTCTTACGCGTATCTTTCACTGACGTCACACAGGTGCTGTCTCCGGTTCGGTGCTCCCTCCACTGATTTCCTCTTCGAGGCCATGGTTGACCGTCTCTGGGAGGTCGCGCAAGGACGCTTTGGTGCTCGTAGTATGAGGGCATGTCTCGGAGAGCTCCAACATCACCCTCAGCCAGCAGCGTCGCATTGCCACCGCCATCATCTTGAACTCGATCCCCCTTGCCACCAACCCCAACGGTGCTCTCCTCCTGACATGGCTTTTGGACACGTCAAGCTTCCCTTCGAGGTACACCTTGTTGGCCCCGCGCTTCACACCTCACCTTTCGCACTTGTGCACCCACAAGCTCGCATCTCTCACGGTTCTGAGAATTGTCAACCAGAAGGTGGAGCCCGAGGCGTCCAAGCAGGTCATCGAGGCGCTGTTTTCGTCGCCCGGCGATCATGTCCTCACTGACGTCCTCGGTGATCAAGTCAACGGTGTTGCGGTGGTGCACAAGATCCTCACTAGCCCCTTCGTCGATCCCGCCGATCGTCCCAGCTATGTCGATGCCACCAAGCGCGTGCTGATCGAGCTCAAGGTCATTGCTACCCAAGCGTACCGCCGCCTCATCGAAGAGGTGGGGCTGCCTGTCCCCAACCTCCAGCCCACCTACTCCACGACGAACATCACCCAGCCCGCCAAGACGAAGTACACATCCCAGAGCAACTATGGTGTTCCTGGTCTCCCCGCTGGCTACCCCTCCACGGACCAGGGCCTGGCTTCCATGATGGCTGCTCTTCAGATGGGCGGTCAGAACCCCACTGCGGGACCTCCTCGCCTCCAGATCGATCCCGGCTTCAGTCAGCAGGGACCCGTCAATGCGCGTCGCCAACCTACCAACCCAGCGTCTGCCTTCTCCCCCTCATCCGACCCATTCAATCCTTTCGCGATGCGCTCCCCTGACGTGAGCAGCCCGAGGAACGGCACTCCTCGTCGCAACGGCAGTCTTCCGCCCCAGCAAGGTGCACCCTCTAGCGTACCCTTCGGCTCCCAGTCGCCTAGTATGTCGCAGGCCGCTAATCTTCTACATCAACCAACCTACAATGGGGTCCCGCCAGCCCAGTCTGTGCCCCCTCACGTCTATCAAGCCTATATGTATCAAATGTACCAACAAAACCCGCAGAACATGGGTACCTTCCATGCTTAGAGGCTCCAATTTCAGCTTGAATGTTCCATCTTACGAATTCAATCACGACTTTCCTTTCCCTGGATACTGAATCGAGCGATGTGGAATCATTATACTCTCAACCCAACTATCCGGTCTTTCCTCGTCCACAATCTCAATTTCATTTTTACGCTTGGTGTCGCCTTCTTCTCTGTTTGGCAGGTGTTCGTCCAGAGCGTTCTATACCCCCATTGTCTATTTGCTTTGCATCATCATGTAAAATCTCCATGCTCGCTCGCACACTCCTTATCATCGCCCCGTTGATAGTGAATTCTCTTCTACTAGGTTAAGCACCAACAACAAACAAAATGTGGACGGATCATTGGCTTGTTGGGACGATTCAATTCGTTTGTTTACTACAGATTTCTGCCGAGGGGGTGACATTTTGGCTTGGGTACCATCTCCACGAATTGTTTCGCCGTCGATCTCTTTCCACTTTCCTCTTATTCCAATTCTCTCTGCCACGTCCATATGTACGATTACATGGGTTGCTTGGGTGTATAATGCCTACAGACCAAAAATGCGCATAGATCTCTTTCTCTCTCTTTCGCATATGCATCTTGCGTGTGGCAGCAACTTCATGATACTCGGCGCCTGTGTACACCTGTGACTTCATCTCGACCACCATCCCACTTGTTGGCGGTGTTTACCTCTGGTCTATCAATTGCGCTGGTACTTACACAGACTCGATTATCTGCAATATGGGAGGCGCATCATCGAAAGCCGCACGTCAGTTCCCCAAATCTGGTTCAATCCAAACTCCACGGACAAGTGCTCGCCCTTCGATGCCTGAAGTCCGTCCTGATACTAAAGTAAACATTCCCCGCGCGAGTGAGACCAGGACAGCAGGTGAGTGGCAATCTACCTTCGAGAGATGTGTATGTCAAATTGATATCGCATATTGGCAGCTATCGAGGAGGATGCGAAAGACCCACACCTGGCAGCTAACCTGACGCGTCTCGGTCCCGTACGAGTAGACCATCACATGAAGACGATACAGCCTGTACGTATCTTCGTTCGTTGACTACGTTGTACCCTAATGTCGCTGATCATGAACCGCAGATGGTTGACCAAGTCAGCCGTACGTTCCAGTCTCGGCTGCAGTCGGAGCAGCAAGCCACTTCATCAGGCTCAACGCGGAACCGACTGGTTGTCTCAGCATTGACTAGTCTGCTGGATGAGAAGAAAGCTTCTTCGCGGTCTGGTGACCTCCAATCACTGGCGGACTTGTATCACATCGACTTGGCCCAATTGCAGAGAATAGTACGTTATGTCAACAGCCCAAGCGTGGATCCGGAGTCCGTTGTGCGTACTTTGAATGATGACGGGACGGAGCGGACAACTATGAAGGTGAGTAGCTCATCCTTCCCGTTGGTTTTGGGGCTAACGTCTCCCGGAAACAGGCCATGTGGGTAGATTGAATCTTCGCAAACCGATGGACCGTTTCGCACCTGCATGGTTCGACCACATACCTCATTCCTGTGGCACTGTCAGTCCACATACAAGTAGAACGTCGCCGTCTCGTCACGTCGTATCAAGCAAGTCGTCGCGTGGTCGGCTTCAATCGCATACGACGCCATAGCTACTTTGGTTATGCAAGAATTGACAGCTCGTTCTGTGGGACCCATACGTACTTTGTGATGTCTCGTGTAGAACGAAGATTGTCGTCATATCCTTAGAGATACTTGCGTTCGCCTCAAGACTTGTTATGCTGGAGCCTGTCGAATGCTTATGTGCTCGCTGTTCCGCTGTTCTTGGACGAGAGCGTTCGGACCGGACCTTCCTGGCAAGCGTGTATCTGCCGAGCGAGAATTACATACAACTTGTTCCACTCCACATCTTAAAATGTCCGTCCGTTTGCCAGTCACAATCCTCTTCCCTTCATCGACATCAACCCAGTCGGCGAACACTTGCGTCGACGTGGCCAATCCCCACCGTTCCCTCCAAAAGTCATGGCATCCTTATTGAAAGCATACAAGTTGGTCTATTCTTTGGGATAAGCTACTCTCTAGCAGAAGCTGATATGCATATGCTTTAGTGCGGCTCTCAGAAGAAGACCCATGTTATACCAGTGTGCGACTGCTGGTGTCCTATTCGCTAGTGGCGATATTATTGCCCAGCAGCTTATAGAGAAAAGGGGATTGAAACATCACGATGTACGTGGCATTTGCATGGGGGACCATTCGACATGCTGACAGTGTCGATCTTCGGGTGCCATTAGTTTGCACGAACTGCACGACTTGGCTTCTATGGAGGTGCTATGTTCGGACCCATCCTTACGAAGTGGTTGCAATTCCTTGACCGCTTGCACTTCAAGACTCCTCTTCGCGCAGTTCTATACAAGGTGCGGCCCATAGTCCTATTTGCAAATCATCGAGCTTATGCGGTGCGCTGTTGTACAGACATATCTTGACCAAGGTGTCTTTACCCCAGGTGCGCTTGCCTTGTCTTATTCGAACACGGTATTGAGCTAATGATCGTGCAGGTGTTGTCGCATTCTTCTTCGGGTCCATGACGTTGCTGGAGGGCAAAGGCCTGACTGACGCAGCTGATCGTATAAGCGACGTGAGTTATGTTATATCTTGCCAGCATATGATTTCCTTACGGAACATGTCTCAGAACTACGTCTCAACTCTCATTCGTAACTGGTGCGCACCTTTCAGTCCATTATCTCGTCCGAGGCTAACATTGTACCACAATACAGGGGAGTCTTTATTCCTGCCCAGGCCATCAACTTCACGTTCGTTCCGCCGCACTTACGGTTCGTTTTCGTTGGTGTTGTGTCCCTCTTCTGGAGTCAGTCCCACTCTTTTGTGGCTATCCAATCGCTTACTGACGTATTGTATTTTAGACACATACCTCAGCTCGGTCAATGCTGTGCCGCATGAGCATGATCACACTCACGCGACCATTGAGGAGGTCGTCGAGCCCGCCGCCGTCTCGGAGGCTCAGAAAAAGGATTTGTTGTAGACTCTACTATTCGTTGTTTTTCACATCATCGCGTACTGCATCTATTAGACAGTTAGATATATACTACACCATAGACACCTTTATTTACATGTCCTTCGTATCACTTACAGAGCTCTACATACTGTTTTCAATTTTCCTTTATGGGCGTCAACCGATCGTATTCCGTCATAGCGGCTGCATCCTGAGCAGCGCGACTTGCTCTTGCTCGTCTCCTCTTCGCACTTCATCATCTTCAGTATTGCTCGTCTTCAGCTATCACACATGTTGCGTGGAACCAGTCAAGTCGCGAAGAGAGCGCGAGTTGCTCAAACTAGCAAGCATTTCTTCTCCAGCTCGCGTCATCATGCAAAACCAAAGGGTTCCTCCGCATACAGCAAGGTCGCCGTGACTTCCGCTCTCGCGGGCGCAGTTTCTGCAGCTGTGTTGCTTTCCAGCAGTCAGACTGTTCACTCAGATGCTCCAAGCTCGTCGGAAGCATCTTCATCGTCTTACTCCAGCAAAACAGCCGTTCGCAAACCTGGAGATGACGAGGCACTAGATTCGCTGGCCTGGGGTTCCAACAGGTGCGTATATGATTGGATTGCACTTTACACTAGACTTACTAGATGTGGGTGTAGAAATCACGTTCTTTCTGCCGGAACACAACAGCCAGAGTCGCTCAAGACTCCTACGAACGTGGAGTGGCTGCAGTCAGTTGCGTTGCGCGACCTTCGCTTACACAACGAGCACGCCGCGTGCGCTGATGCTCGAGGAGACGTATACCAGTGGGGAGACGGCTTCTTCGGCGATATCCAAACATCAGGCGAGCCCGTGTTGACGTTACGTGGAAAGGTATGTGAGTATGCAATCTGCATTGTAATTGCCTCTGTGCCTCCTAACCGACCCATGCGCCTTAGAATATCGTCGCACTTCAAACCACATCGAGCAGGGTGTTTGCATTGTCCGCTTCCGGCAGGGTATATGCTCTCTCGTCGTCGCTCTCGAAGCAAGACCTGCCAGCAGGCACCCCGACTCCAGCGAGTACCCCGTGGTGGGGGACAGGGTGGATATGGAGTACAGAGCAAGAACATGATTTCGTTGAGATCACAACCGGGGAAAAGCTACCTTGGGGAGAAAAGTCAGTGTCATCTTTCACCCTTCGCCTGCCACAAAACACGGTGCTCGACGCTTACTTGCTTTCAAACCCTAGATTCGTCTCTATCTCTGCAGGCAACGACCATTTGTTGGCTTTGACGTCTTCCGGACGCACATTCGCCCACCCGATCAACCTTAATGCGAATTCGCATGGCCAGATGGGCTCGAGGAAATTTGACATACCTGACCATTCGCTTGGCCACCCTCATGCACGCCACCTCCTCGAGCTCACCCCGAAAGCCATTGCTGATCCGTTCGCAAAGTCAACACCGGCTATCCGAAGAACATCAGCTACTGCGCCTGAGTCTAGCCCTGCGGTATCTCTGGACGACAGCAGCATTCATTTTTCAGACAGGTTGTTCGAGATTCCGGCCTTGAAGGGCATTCAAGTCAACAAAATAGCTACTGGTGGACGAAGTAGCTTCGTAAAGACGTCAGAGGCTCGGGTTCTAGGCTGGGGTGCCAATGAGTTTGGGTGCGTTCCATTTACACTGCGGAAACCGCAAGACACTCCAAGCTGATTATACAATGCAGCCAAATCGGTCTTGGAGGCAACATTACGTTGGACGTGATCACGGTGCCCACTGAGGTCATCTTGTGGAGAAACACGCCGCAGGCCATGCGGACAACATGTCTCGATGTTTACGCCGGTAAGACCTACATAGGAGTCGGAAGACTTCACTAGACTGATCGTTTATCTCAGGTGGCGATCTGACATTCTTCAAGGTTGAACGGTCCGATGGGACGGCCATGCCCTATGTTGACGTTCTAGCTTGCGGTAATGGACAATGGGGAGGGCTGGGCAACGCGCTGTTCAGCAATGCGCAGGGGACCCCACTTCGAGCGAAGAACGTGAGCGGCTTGTTGGAATGTAAGTTCGGCTCCCTGCATTTCATCTTGTGCATGACCTCATGCGCCTGCCTCGTCACCAGATAGCGAACAGACAAAGAACCTGCAGCCCATCTACCCATACGACATCTCGATCTCACCGAGCGGACACGTCCTCCTCACCCTTGAAACTATCGCACGTTCTGGACCTGGCGGTGGCGGGCGTGATCTGCTCGCCTGGGGAGCGAACCAAGACTACCAATTGGGGAACGGGAAACGCGGTAGCGTGGCGTCGCCCATGACCTTGGAAAGCGCGGATGGGCAGCGGTTCTTGCTGGAGAAGAAGCGTGCGGAAGTCCGAGATTTGAGCGGGAAAGTGTGGAAGAAGGGAGTCGAAGTCGAGCAGCGGGCAGTGACTGGGTTCGGGACTAGTGTGGTATACTGGAGGATCTGCTCGTGATCGTGTCCGCTCTGTTCACGGATGGAGGACCGTTGTCGGAGGCGTCTGAATACTTATCATACCCCCACTCACGTTCAGTCTACTTTGGGATGTCAGCGCAGTTGCTCGTTACTGGGCACACATGTCTGCAAATGAAAGCTCTGTGAATCTGTAACAGGCAACGTTTGATGAATGGATGTGGACAGGATCAGAGAGTGGGAAAGCGATCAGAGGGGCACCCCCTGGCTGGGCTGCAAGGCTGCCTCTCCGCCTGCCTCCTTTGCCACTCCCCTCCTAATCCCCATCGCAGCACCCTAGCCTCATGTCGGCGAGGGCCATCCTGCTGCCCATATAACCCCCGTTTGACGTAGTAGACCATCTCCCTTCGGAGTCTTCTTGCACTGCTCGACGCAACCCCGGCGACGATCACCCACGACCGGAGACAACGGGCGCACTTCGCTGTGAGTATGGGAATCTGCACTACTTCCGTGTCGACTGTTTCTCACTTTGTCCAATCCCATCGACTCCGTCAATGCACTTCTCTCAACCGTCATAAATAATGCCCTATTGTCTCTTTTGAAACTTCACAGAATCACCCACGACCAAATCTCCGTCCCCAGTAGCCTCCTCCATCTGAATCCCCCTTTTACCGCCCTTCAAGGCATCACCCTCCCTAACTTCATCCCCGTCGTCCGCCATGACGTCGAGCTTGAGTGGCTCAGGCTTTCTTTCTCCTGATTCGTTCTCTTTGATCCATTCTCGGGAAGCGACCGACTCTTCCGAGTCGTACAGTAGCTTCGAGGATCCGTCTTCCGAAGACGAGATTGTCTGGTCGCTCTCGGAGAATGACAACGACATCGACTCAGGCGACGAATCGCAATCTCCTGTCTTCATCCGCAGCCAAGGAGCCTTCTCTCCCGCCACATTCTCCGACGATGATATCGTTGTCCTGAGCCGACCCGGGACCGTCACCGCACGCTATCAATCGCTCGCCGCCCCTGGATCAGTAGAGGCGCTGGCGAACACATTGTCCAATCTCAACGTCAATCCGCGCAGACCGAATTTGAAGCCGAAGAACGCTGCACCTACCTCACCTAAGTCTCCTCGTCGCAAGAAACGCAAGGCTCCCGGGCCTGCCAAGACCGCGAGCACCTTCGCGAGCACCTCCAACCAATCACCCCCCAAAGCACCTGGAAAGAGGGGCAAGAAGGTGCAAGCAGAGCCCGCGGTACCAGTCGCTGCTCGTGCTGCCGCGAAAGACGATGTGAGGATTGTGGTGGACGACGTCTCAGAGGTTGGAGAGCCATCTGCATACGAAGAAGCAGTGCAATACGTGTCTGAGTGAGTACCGTCCTCGTCCTGGGTGAACAGATGTGACTGATAGTCTCCGATAGGGTCCTCGCGAATCCTGCACCCGCCGCGAATAGCAACTTGAAGTTACTCCATGCTCTCATCATCGAGCTCGGTCTGGCACCTACGACGCAGATCGACTCCCTTGGCACTGCAGTCGAGGTTCTTCCCCGCTCTCTCCGAGCAGCCAGAGCCCTTCTCAAATCACAAGTCTTCCTCAACGTGGTCGACTATTTGGCGGTCCGTAGCAAGGGCCTGGACGCTCTGCGTAGCGTCATGCACCCTAGTCGCTCGGCCCTGACCCAGTCAATCCGGAGCGAACGCAAGAAGATGCCCGCGAAGGAGGTGAAGAAGTCTGGCCTTGGCGTGCTCTTGGTCACTTGTTACCGGTGAGATTTGAGAGCTACCGGTTGTACTTTTTATCAAACTCCTTTTGTATAATCTTTGAGTTGTAACGTTATCGCTTGTCTTTGTATGGACTATACTTCTACCTCCCTCCTTCGGTCTATTTTTTTTGCCTCTTCGAATCTTCGTTCCAATCGTTGTCTGTGTTCCGAGAAACGCGCCGTGTTTTGTACCCCGCCACCCTCCTTCTGTCTGTCCTTCTGTGTATGATTGATGTCTCTCATGCTTGCTTTGCTTGTCGTCGCTGTCTCTGAAATGGATGTAATAGTACTCTCCCTCCTTTCTGCAATACAACGTTTCCTCTTCCCCATCCATCTTGTCTAGTAGAAATTCGGGCAAATGTGAGCGGAGTTCTTGTTCCTCAGAAGATTTCTGGTCGCAAGGTTCGTGACGTTCAACTCCTTAATTTTGTCTAACTTGGTCAGGCCGTATCCCAGATAGTACGAGAATCTCTCCATCGTATGCTGGTTCGCCGCCTGAAAGTTTTCAAGGCTCGAAGCTGAAGCAATCCGACAACATGTATAATTGCTTGCTGCTTTACGGCGTCCTTTGACTATCGAAGCCTCACGACTCCATCGGTGGACTGGAACAGACAGCACTTGGGCGTAGAAGATGAAACGTATGCTCTCGAAGAAATAGCATTCAAACTCAAATACCTCAAGATCACGGAAGCTTGTTCTTCGGGAGCTCGTCTTTGCCATACTTCCTCCCCATCCTTCCCTCCCGGATGGCACCACTGGATGGAAAAGAATGTCAGTCGTGTACATCACCTCAGCAGCCAGAAGCAGCACGCACGACTTCAAACGATCCTCTCCATCCTTCTGCGCTTTCTGTCTTTCTTCGGCAGAGTGCGCTTCCGGTTTACGTACGCCTGGAGTGGTGTACCGCCTTGGACCAGTCGCCGTGCCAGTCACCCGTTTTCTGAATTGGAAAAGTGGTAAGTAATGTACTGCGAGTAGGATAGTCGTAACGGAGACGCACTCGATCTGTCTTTCCGGCTGATGATCTGAGTCACGAGCGTAAATGGTATCAAGAAGGTCGCGGAGGGCGAGGACATGAGACTCGTCCCGTGCCTCGAGGTCGCGCAGTGTGAGACGGTCAGAGTAGCCCCTGCGAGCGACGAGGCCGTCAGCGAAGGATGGCACGGCGGCGACGGAAGTGATGGCAATGGCGAGAACGCCAGCAAGGATTGAGGAATAGCGCATGATGAGCAGGGTCGTTAGAGGAGTCGTGAAAGTGACGAAGTAAGAGCGTAGAAGGCTGCGAAAACCGAGTAGAGTTAGAAGAGGTTCTATAGTGCATTGTAGAGAGGAGTAAGCACTGACCGGCCGGCACCTGAAAGTTGTAAGTGAGCTATGGAGGGCTGAGGATATGAGCATCCATCCTCGCTGGTTTAAATACGCCTTCGGCCGTTGAGAGTGTCAAGAGCCTTACACTAGACAGTCGAACGACCGTCCGAGATCAGCGAGTGTAGCGGTTTGTAGCATCTGGCGAACGATACAGCCGATGGGCGATATTTGAAGCCTTGGTCCTGAGTGGGCGAATGTTCGGATGCATCAACATCGTAACAATGCGTGAGGTTTGTGTGATCAGAATCTGGTCAGAGGGAGTCCGACAACATACGAGTAGAATGTTTTCATCTGCAGACCCATGAGTGCTCGACGAGCCAACACGGTCACCCTCGGCGAACAAATTTGCAGTCACTGTCAAATGAAGCGGTTCAGAAATCCAGTTGTACGAGCAGGAGTCAGCAACACAGACACGCACGAGTCCGACCGGGGCATTCCGCTCGTCGCTGCATCACTTGCTGCAATATTCATATCGTCTTGCTGTGACCTTCGTCAGATGGTGAGTACTGAAAACAGCGCCCAGAAATATGACCTCTTACTATCAGGCCGCCCATGTTGGCGAAGCTTCGAAGTCTATAGCCTGGATAGCTCGGCCAGGGTGAGATGTATTGCATGAGTATCTAACTGTTGAGGAGGGTTGAGAATCATCGGGCAGTATATGCCATGATCAGTACTTCAGTACTGAGTACATAGTACTGGGCTGGCCCCCAGACTCCAGCACTGAAGACACGAACTGTCAGACCGATATCATCAGCTAACCCGTTCATCGCGGAACATCTGCGGCTGCACTCACATCGACCATCGTAAAAGCCCGAGCTGCTGTCTTGTTGCCTCGGTCGCCCTCCTTTCTGCCGCTGAGATCTCGAGTATCATCCTGCATGCCTCTAGAGAAAGTCGCGGAGAATCCACCAGCTGGCAGCAAGGTAAGACCATCCACTTGAAGTTTCAATGTGCAAATTGACTAGTGGAATACGAATGTCAAGACGCGAAAGACGAGGCACCGCAGGCGTGGCCTAAGACGGTAGAGAGATACGCACATTTACGCCGCCCCGTTCTAGGTCTCTGCAGGGAAGAGACTGTTAAACGTGGGATGACACTACATGCTGCTTGGGTCACTTATAGCACGACTGGGTTTCCATGAGCACTGTCGCTGCTGGTGTGAGGCTCCGATGTCTAGGAACGCTAGAGTATTGTTGCAGCTCGCATACTGTGCGCGCGCCCAACAACATGGCGAACAATGTCGAAGTGTGATGAAAGCAATAGATCTGTCGATCTCGGCACAGCAGCATTTCCCTCGCAGTGTACGAAAGAGGTAGCAACAACCATCGCTGCGAATACGAGCAGCAATCAGTAAAAAGTAGACAGGTATATGTATTTCGTGGGGTAAGGCTCGAGAACACAGATTTGATTTCACACCTAACCAGAGTAAAAGAAACCGTGCTCGGGGAGCGGCAACCGAAATAACACAACCGAGGATCAGCTAAACACCAAATCAAAGACCCAAAGTGGGGAGGAGGCAACAACTCGACAGAGGAGCATGAACGTGCAGAGACTTAGAAAAGGGCAAGGAGAGAAGAGAGAAAACGGTATAAAGTAACAGAAAGGAAACCATCAACGGGGTATACGTATGAGCGAGGTATGCGAGAATAGATGTGGCATTCCAGATGACCAAGCTTGGTTCTTCAGCAGGGTGGAGCGGAGTTTCTCTCCTGCGTTTACTGAGCGGGAGCAGCTCCAGCTCCAGCAACGACGAGACCGGCGAGACCGAGCACAGCCTGGTTCGCGACTCCGATGGCC
>RWJN01000181.1:0-59162 GCA_004332605.1 Steccherinum ochraceum | reverse complement strand
CATCGGTGGATCGGGGGCTGGGCGGGATTAGGGGGGGTCCTGTGGCCATCGCACTTGAACAACTCAACTTCTACCACTGCGTCGACTTCTCCGATCCTCCCTCTTACGCTCTGAGATAGAAAGAACGACACATTGCGCAAGTTTTTGACTTCCATTGGAACCATATTCGTCAATATTTGAATCGCGTTTCCCATCGAAGATCGCGAGGACCATGGAGGGATACTGGGTGGGGCCTGAAGACCCTTGCAATTTTCTCAACACATTCTTGAAAACCAATCAGAGACTACCACAGACAAGACTATCGAAAGTAGACTTCTCGCGCATCCCACAAGCCCCGGTCGTTGAGAGGGACATTTACGAACCCATTGTAAGTGACATGCTTAAGTTGAGGATCACGCTGAATTTCAACTTATCATCTTGCCAGACCGATGCACTCCTCAAGCACGAAATCTTACCGAAGGGCTTCGTATTTAGTCATACTCCCGCTATTGAGCAAGATGGAACCCAGCTCTCGCCGTGCGTTTCGCTCTCGTTGAACGATCTGGAGTCGGGGTCATGGAGGTGGGATCCGATGGAGATGTGGGTGGATGTGAGGCTGCAGGACTCTATGGATGGCTTCCGCACCGACTGTATGGACTCCACTCTCTATCTCGACGACGTTTCCACCCCAGAGGCGAAGGAAACGCGTCGACGGCTGGTTGCGTTCGCCCTCGCGCAGCTCGAACGCCAACACCGCACCTTCATGTTTTCTGTGGTCGTTTGCGGCGATCGTGCACGCTTCATTCGCTGGGACCGCGCCGGGGCCACTGTCACCAAATTTTTCAATATCCGAACTCATCCCCGCCTCCTTGCCGAGTTCTTTTGGAGATACGGTCGATTATCCCGCACGGAGAGAGGATTCGACCACACTGTGGAGAATGCTACGGCGGGAGACAAGCAGAGGCTTGCTTCTGCAATCAGCGCGTACCTAGCAAAGCCCGACACCCGCGCGGTACCCAACATGAATCGCACAACCGACCCTGCCTTCCCTTGCTACACGATGTCTGTCACCAGCACCAACGGCGAGAGCCGTCAGTTCATCATCCAACGACCTATCACATCGCCTTCGTCTCCCATTGGCCGCGCCACTCGAGCATACATCGCTCTAGATTCCGCCGCAGACGAGCTGGTTTTTCTCAAGGACTACTGGAGACCCGTAGAGTCCAATCGCCATTCCGAAGCAGATGTCTACGCAGCTCTCGTCGATGCACACGTCCCTCACACTCCGCATGTTCGTATGGCTGGCGATGTTCCTCAAGATTCAAGCAAGTCGCATATCACTCTGACGCAAACTTTAAGGCAGCAGGGAGATCTTAGTCGATGCGGGTCGCTGAAGGCTTACCGTCATCACCGTGTTGTTCAAGACATCGCGTTTTCCTTGAGCACAGTGCGCAACTCGAGAGAACTCGTGGCTGCCCTCCGGGACGTGATAGAAAGTGAGTTGTTGCCCTTCCGATGCGCACCGAGCTCCATACTGATCCAACCGATCCAACCTCAGCTATAGCAGCTGCTCATAAAGCCGGGTGGTTACATCGAGACGTCAGCAGCGACAACGTCATGTTGGACAACGACGGGAACGTGATACTCAATGACTGGGACCATGCTCTGTTGCATACTTCGAATACATCGTCGTCGCACCGTACAGTACGTGTTATCGATGTCTGAGAGTGGCGCGGAAGCTGATACAAGTTTTCTAGGGAACGTGGCTATTCATGTCGGCAGTGCTCACGTTTTTCCCGAAGAGGGCACAGAATCTCTCGGACGACTTGGAATCGTGTTACTGGGTGCTCCTATACAACGCCTTCCAGCTATTCGCCAGCGACGCCGATCACCATATCTTTGATATGTTCAATTTTCAGGACGACAACCCCACCGGCTCCGATGTCACTGGCGGGTCGCTAAAGGTTTCCTACATGCACCGTTCGGATGCCCCCACTTTCGTATGCGCCCCACTGCAGCAGCTGACAGAAGCTCTGCGCCTGCACTTCAAATTATACTACGCCTTGCGTGGCGGAGAGGATTTCTTGGAGTTGCCCGCGTGGTATCACAATCCTACAGCTGCAGTGTTGCGGTGCTTCGACGACGCTCTTGCACGCACGGATTGGCCGCCTTCAGATGTGCTCGTTGCCCCTCTAACTCCAAATGCACGCGAGCAGTCCGTCCCTCTACCCCCAGATGTAGACCCTCCTCACCGGTCGCTTAAAGCTGCCAGTCAGATTGTGGCCTCTTCCTCTCGTGAACGCAAGCGTCGCAGCCAGGATGAAGACGACGAGGATTCGACATCGCATCCAGCTCGACGTCAATGCGACAGCTCAAAACGCTCTAAGACCTCTTCATCCCCCTCTGAGGCCACTCGTCGCTCCACCAAGAAGCCATCCACTACGCGTAGTAAATCCAGGTCAACAGGAGCTGCTGACATGCCCGTCACTCGGTCTCGTACTAGAAGTTCCCAACGAATCACTCGGTCTCAGTCTCGACGACTCGGACTCTAGAGTCTAGTCCAGTTTATATCAAAGTACAATAGTTTCCATATCAATCACATGTGTAGTAGCCCAGCAATATTCTCTGTAGTAGCATTTGCTCGTAATGGTTAGATCATAGTTCAGCGATCCCATAACTGAATAAACGAAACGAGTATGCGTCCGAAAAGCACTCGCACCGCGAGTGAAAGACAATAGATCGTTGGATTGCAATAGGTGGCCACTCAAGGCTGTCCGCATGGAGGTCGGACCGGACTAGATCGTCCTCGAGGCGACAATGGCTGTTTGTTGATCGTCCAATTTTGGTAAGTGTAAGATTTGGACCCAATCACGCATACCATGCGATGGCCAATGGCCACACATACCTGCAGAACTGTTCTGACTCGCTTATAATTAGCTGTGCGCTATATATAATGGTCGCAGGACGCGAATGTGGCCCTCCTTGCTTGCTCTCTCCGCTGCCTTTCCTCCCCCATGGCCACCTTCCCGGCCACCCAGCTCCCTAGCAAGTCATCTCCTCTCAAAGGCTCTGTCGCTGGCGTCGAGCAATATGGTTCCGACCGGCGTACGGCCAAGGAACTTCGTCCACTCTTTTCTTTGGAGATGTGGGGGCTGTGGGTTGGGGCTGCGCCCCCGGAGGAGTTCTTGAGAGTTTTGCTCAAGACGGACAAGGATCCTCCAAAAACAATGCTAGCAAGGGTGTCGTTCGAGACAATGCCGCAACGCCCGTCTACGGAGAAGCCAATGTACGAGTCATTTGTGAGTTTATATGCGCTTGTCACCTTTGTGAGGTTGACATCAATGTGCTATGATGATTCACAGAGGAAGATCCTGGAGCTCTTCAAGCTCTTGCCGAAGTCCTTCGAGCTCAAAGACACTTCTGCTACCGGCGAGGAAAGCACTGGTTTGAAACCGGACGGTTCAGTCGTTCGCCTCACCGTGTTCTCTTCATGGAGATTTGAAGCTGTCGAGATCATAGTGGAATTCAAGAGGGCAGAGTTCCTCGACGCATTTCGGAAGGACTGGGAGAATACCAAGGACTATCTGGCCTCTCTGTCTACCTCCTCCGACGATACTCTTGGCCAACTCGCATCCTACGCCGCCGCTCAGCTTGCTAGACAGCATCGTGCATTCATTTTCATTGTGCTCATCTGCGGTGACCACGCTCGTATCATCCGATTCGACCGAGCCGGCGCCATTGTCACTCGGCACTTCGACTATCGCAAGCAGCCTGCTTTGCTCGCAGAGTTCTTCTGGCGCTATGGTCAGCAGAGTCCCGTTGACCGTGGCTTTGATCCCACCGTCCAGGAAGCCACGAACGACGAGAAAGCCAAGCTGAAGCAAGCGGTGGAGGCTTACGCTGTGGATCGGTATAGCCGCAGAGTTCCTGGAACTCACGATGTCTACGATTCCACTTTTCCTTGCTACAAGATCTCTGTGACCACTTTTGGCAGCGACGACACTCGAGATTACATTGTTCGTAAACCATTCTCTATTCCACTTTCTCCTATTGGGCGCTGCACTCGTGGATACATCGCGTTAGATCTCGCATCCAAGGAGCTTGTATTCTTGAAGGACTACTGGCGATTCTTGGACGACGCCAGGCCTCCGGAAGCCGAGATATATAAAGATCTCCTGGATTCTCATGTCCCTTGCCTCCCCGACGTCTTAGCTGCCGGCGATGTTCCAAATGATCATGGCTCCTTTCAAACCACCCTTACTCACGAGTGGGCGGCCAAGGACGGAATGTGTCTCTGTAAGCAGATCAAAGTGTACCGCCATCATCGAGTTGTGCAGAGGATTGCCTTTCCGCTCACGACTGTGTCGAATTCTCGCCAACTTGCCTCCGCTATCAGGAACGTCATGGAATGTGCGTGGTGGCTTGATAGTGGTTACTAGTACATCCACTGATTAATCGTCCCTTTATTCAGCCATCATTGTATCGTACGAGGCCGGTTGGCATCATCGTGATCTCACACCCGGGAACATCATGCTGGACAAGAAAGCGAAAGGAGTCTTGAATGACTGGGATCATGGGATTAAAGTAGACCCAGACAGGAAAATTTCTGATTTTCGGTCGGTAAGTAGAGCTTACCCTGTTCATAAATCGGTTTTTGCCTGATTAAACGTTCAACAGGGGACCTGGCAGTTCGTCTCCATCTCGCTGGCTCAGAACCCTGAGAAGGGCTACGAGCTTGCAGATGACTTAGAATCATGCTATTGGGTGTTTCTGTATACTGCTATCCACTTCTTCGACAGTGATGCAGACCCTCTAGCACTCAAAGTCTTCGACGACTGTGAGAAGCCTGCGAAAGCTTTGCCCGCTGGTGGCGCCAAGAAACTCATGTTCCTCACCTCGAAATCCATCACTTTTACCACGACGCACCTGGATGTGCTGCTGGACCATCTGCGCACTCATCTCATTGCGATACGGTCCGCGCAGTTCTTGCAGTCAGCCGGCCTCATGCCTCCGTATGATCCTCGCAACCTTCTCAAGCTTTTCGATGATGCCCTTACCAAGTCTGGTTGGCCGAGAGCAGACGCGACTACCGATCGATTTCCACGCACATCGACGGCGGCCCAGAACGAAGATGTTCGCAGGGATGACCAAGCACAGACTCGAGCTCGAACTTGTGGAGGAGCAGTTGATCCTCCTGCCGCTCTTGCAGGGTCGAAGCGAAGACAGCGTCCAGAAGTAACGCAAGCAGATGAACATGACGTCCCCCAAGCCACTCGGAAAAAAACGAAGGCCAAGAGTTCCCGACAACGTGGTCCTGGAGCTCCTGATGAGCAACCTGGGCCTCAAGACGACATCGACATGCCCCGCCGTAATCCGCGTCGCACGACCAGGACCAATGCCTGAGACACACTCATTTGATATGGCACGGTCATCAAGTACATACCTTCATCTCATCTCTAGCGTAGGATGCTGAGCATCATTTTAACTTCATTCCTTTTCACCCTCCACTCAAACATTTGTATCACACCTTTACGACTACATAACGATCTTGCACAACTAGCACACGCACCCTGCAAACTTGCTTGTAGGCTCCTCTCCTCGGGCCTCAGCCTCGTCAAATTACGCTCCGCCGTTTCCCTTACTTGTGCATGCAAATATATTTCCATCATTCATCTGATTCTCATGTCTCGTAGCTGAGCGCTGAGCTGCTACGGTACTTCTGTCACACCAATGGTGAAGATAGTGCTACACCAAGCAAGCCTAACAAGGTGGCTCTAGCTCACAACTGGTGTTCTCCAGACCAAACATCGAAAGGCAAGTTGAACCAATAACGATCATGTGAGATCCTGAACCATTCCCTCTCCTGCCACATCTCCTTTGCCACATCGTCCGCTTCCTCGTCCGACATCAGCCAGTCCTTTGTGAAATGCATGATCCGCTCCAAGATTTCGTTCGGGATCCGCACATCCAGGCTTTCTTCCAGCGCACATTTGATCCACGCAAATTGCTGAGGCGGGACGTGAGATGTAGTGAGAATCTCGAAGCCTTCGCCTTCTGCGCGCAGAGAGCCAGCGTGGGTCCCATACGCGGACACCTCGAGTTCCGGATCGACTAGGAACAAGCCGACGACCGACGTGCGCCCTTCTTTCTCTTGGTCGATCAGCGTCGTAGGCAGAAACGCGTGTTGGTAGACATTTGGAAACGCGACACTGCGTCCAAGGGCAAACGGCACTTTGCCTAGACTTTGGATACTTGGGGAGCCATGTCGGAGACCCCAGGTCCGCGCCGTGGCCCCTTCATCACCCGAAGTGAATTTAAGCGGTGAGCAGATGGGCATATGAAAAGCGAGAGAAAGGGGATGAACGTTGCTCTGGAAGGAGCTGATTTGGGAGTCGTCCTTGATTTCGATGACGATGAGACTCACAGATGAGATACAGTGGAAGGCACACGCTACGATATGCTCGTTTCGCATGCCTGCGACATGACAAGGTGTACCGGGAAATTGAGGTCGTTCAGGTGTCTGAGAGGAGGATGAAGAATGATCAGGAAGACGGCCTTGCGATATGCTGTCGCGAAACACGTACCAAATGAATATCCGTGACTTGAAGTAGCACCTTCACCGTCTTTCCCCGGAGATTGACGACCGTGCGTTTCTCTTCCAATCCACCGGGATACCCACCGTCCGGAAGGTCCGGAATAGACAGCGGACGTTGCAACGTCCACGTCCTCATCTCCCTCTCGTAGTTCGCCCATCCTTCCTCATCATCCGAGTGTTCCGGCTCTTCTGGCTCGTCCCATTCTGTATACCTGCAGCTCCCTCGAATGCGCTGGTGCAGTGGGTTGTCTCGATGCAAGTCCGTAAGGACGTGCTCAAAAAGCGGAATGCTACGGGCGACAATGGTCTCGATATGGCCGCAGAGAGAGGTATTGCTTGGGTCAACGCTGTTGATGTACGACAGCGCTCGGCATGAGAGCGGTTCTCCAGATGGAGAGATGGAGTAGGGAGTCGGGATGCAAGCAAACCGCGTGGAGAGGGTGTATCCGTCGACCGGCGGAGGAACGGGAGGTAGTACGGGATGTATTTCCTCTCCTACACGGGCTACGGTCTGGGTGTATCTGATTGGATACCGATACGGATCGATGATTCTGAACATAGCTCCTTGGGAAGGATAGGTGACAGACTGGGCGTTGCGGATGCTCTGCAGTTCGAAGTCAAATGACGACATGACCTCAGAACTGAACGTAAAGGATGATTCCCATATACGTTCGAAGCTTGAGACTTCACTGAGCGCAGGTCAGAGATGAAATATGGACAAAGGCAAAGAAGGACCAACCAGTTGTTTTTGTGGTCCCGAAGAGCTGCGTATCCGGACAATTCGTCAATGACATAGTCAACCTAAACCACGATGTGAGAGGTCGGCGTACTGAAAACCAAAGGTGGAACGAACGCACATGCTTCCTATCGAGAACGATATTGATAGGTCCACTGGGAGTCTCCACTGTCCTTGCGTGATCCGCGTGGACCCGGATCCATTCGTCTCGGACTTCGTTATCGAGGTAGTCAGTCGACCACGTCCTCGAAGAACGTATCTCAGCGGACAAGCCGCACATTGCCAACTCGGTCAGCTGTGAAGAATATTGAGATCACCGCAATCCGTACAGATAACACCGTCCGGACCCACTCACCGTTCTCGGTTTCTCCCCAACCCCGTACCAAAAGCGACTGCCATCCCAAAAGGGATGAAGATAACCTCTCGTCAGCGGTTTGAAGGCAGCTGCAGAGGTCTGTGGCATAACTAGTCCATATCAAAGCGTGAACGAAAATCTGAGCGACCAAAAGTTGTATGTGTCGCAACAAGTCGTCCGTCAGACGGACAGCGTACTAGCGCCACTCGTACGTAAACAGCAGCAAATAGTCACATCGCACGGTTGTGGCTGGACTGAGCTGTGTGTTCAAAAGTGTGGACTCAGTTGGGTGCTCAAAGTCGCCACGAACAGTCTTGAGCAGTAACGAAAGCGAATTCATCGCAAGTATGTAGTGATGTCGAATGAAATATATTCTTTGAATCTCATCCTACTTCCTACCAGTGCCTAAGGACCGACACCATTGTACCTTTGTGCGAGGACGTAGCTGCATCGAGCGAGTCACAAGAGAATTCGGTACCACTCCGTTTTCACGAAATTTTGGTCGTTTGGAGCTTGCCAGAACGCTTCGCGCCGGAAGAACGTCAATGCCACCACTAGAAGTCGACATAGTCGTCTCTTGACCGAGTACATCTTGTTCATTTGCAAGACCCTTCCGCTTTCCAAGAATCGATGGTGCCGTCTGCGAGGGCGGAGGCTTACAAGAGTCCGAGTTGCAGTGACACCTCGGCTGAGGAGTCAGACGCGCTTGAAGGGGATACCTGTCGGCAACAGCGTCTGACAATGGCCAGTCCGATCGTGACAACGCATCGTCCAGAAGCTGCAGAACATGTGCCCATGCATCCTGGGGTGCAGGACAACGTGAGCCACCGTCGGCGCCGAAGGAGCAGTACAACTTGAACGTTTGGCGTAAACGTTCCAAAAGGTCGTCGAGGGGCTTGGAGTCGAAACATAGGCGTTTGGGCCAGAAGAGGAACCCCATCTTCTGTGACCCTCCCGTCATGTCTTCTGAGAGGTCATTTGAGTCGTCGTAATGGTCGAAGATCTTGAAGTCTTTGGGGAGTGCATTGCTCTCGAAATGGCGTAGGGCGCTGAAAAGCAGAACCCAGTAACAGGATTCAAGGTCATCGAGGACGTCGTGGCTCTTTTTTGGGCTCGACAAGAGCGCGCAAGAGAGGAACTGCCAGGTGCCCTAAAATAAAGGTCAGCCGCACGGACTACGAATTGATCGCGTGATGACTTACTGTTCGCGGATATACAACGTCCTCTCCCGGCATAAGTTGGACTGCATGATCCCAGTCGTTAAGGAACCCCTGGGCGTATTCGTCGAGCATGATATTCCGCTCGCTCACATCGCGGTGCATCCAGTTCGCACCGTGAGCTGATGCAATACCTAGGACGAAGGGGTTTGATGGTCAGAGTGAGTGAGAGACAGTAAGACGAGTGGCTCACATTGTACGGTATTGCGCACCGCCGCTACCAGCTCCCGCGAACTGCGGGCTGTCTTGAGAGAAAATGCGATGTCCTGGACGATCCGGTGGTGCCGATAACCCTTCAGATCAGCGCACCGCACCATCCCTGGTCGTCCTTGCCAGTCCTGCGTGATCGTGGTCTGGAAGGGATCGTGCACATCCGGTACATCGCCGCCATACCGAACATGTGGCAAGTGAGGCACGTCCGCTTGCTGCAATGACGAATATACCTCCGATTCGGCAGTCCTTCTAGCTTCCACAGGTCTCCAGTAGTCCTTCAAAAAGACCAGCTGGTCCGAGGTGGTATCCAAAGCGATGTAAGCCCGTGTAGCACGACCGACTGTGGTTGATGATGATGAAAACGGGCGCTGGACGACGAACTGGCGGGCTCCGCCATGATAGTCGGCAAGGGTAAGGATGTGACAGGGGAAGTCGGAGTCAACGGTGCGCTCCATGCCGGGCACTACCCGACTGCTCTCCTGTGAAAGGTAGGTATCGATCGCAGAGGCGAGATCTTGTTTCTGCTTGTCTGTGGCCGCTTGAGCAGTGTAATCAAACCCGCGGTCGACGCGTGATAGACGACCATATCGCCAGAAGAACTGGGCGAGTAGCTGCGGATCCTCGCGAAGGTCGAAGTGCTTCGTGACAATCGCGCCAGCACGATCCCAACGAATGAAGCGCACACGGGTGCCACAGATCACCAATGAAAACATGAACGTGCGATGCTGACGGTCGAGCTGAGCCATTGCGAATGTGATGAGGTGGTGTTGAGTATGTTTTCCTTCAGGATCGGAAACGTCGTCGAGGTAAGCCGAAGTATCGTGACAATCCACCCGAAATGCGTCCATTGCGTCGTCTACTCTGACGTCGATCCACATTTCCATCGGATCCCACCTCCACGAGCCGGAATCAAGGTCGTCGAGACTCAGAGAAACGCTCGGTTTCAGCTGAGTACTATCGTCGCTTGTGACAGGCATATCGTGGAAGACAAATCCTTTTGGGAGAAGCTTGTGGTTTGCGATACTGTCAATCTTGAGACAGAATGCTTGTCAACCACGAGTACGTGTTCATAACGGACGTGGGACTCACCACGGCCACATAAACATCTCTCTCAAGAGTAGGATTCGCAGGTACATTGTTGAAGTCCACTTTGGATAGCTTCTTCTCTGGTAATTTTTGCTTCGTCTTCATAAAAGTGTCCATGAACACTTGAGGATCTGAAGGTCCGACCCAGAATCCGCCCATGTCGATAGATGGTCTGAAGGATCGTGGTGAGTGTGGAATGCGCGTGTATGTCGGGGTCGGGACAAGTTGACAGTCGTGGTCGTATTTATTAGGCGTTTGGTGTTCAAGTGCGCCAGCTGTAGAGGGAAGGAGGTGCTTGAGAGGATGTGGACAGTGGAGAATGTGGTTTACCGCAAGAACAGCCTGTGACGAGCGCGCGACAGTGGCCATTCATCAAGCGCCCAAAACACGTGGCAATATCTCCGCAGATTCCGCTGTAGAGTAGTACGATCGCTACTTATTCCTTTTTGGATGGGTATCTGTGCCAGTGAGCTCCACAGCTCTGACCCCCTCTCGGACAGCAACATTTTCCAAGAACCTGCCCGGCTAGCCTGCTGTACTATATGATGCACATTGTCGACAGGTATGACCATAACTTATCATGACACCAAGGTATTTACTCCGTGCTAATTCAACTTGAATGCCAGTAGCGTTGGCGAATCCGACTCGCTCTCGAACGACCTTCTCGAACCTGACTTTCCCGCTCACGGCGTGTTGTACAACACGATCGTGAAGCACATCCTTCGTGGCGACAATGCGCATGTGGAGCTGCACCCTGCATTGACCAGTTGGATTCACGGTGTTGGCGAGCCTTGGGCTGGTATGTTGCAGAGCTTTGCGTTCGTCTGTCGTGTCAGCTCTCCCGGTGGCTCGTCGTGGTATGCCTCGTATTCCCCGCAGGCGCACGACGAGCCTCAACCTTGGAAGGAGGATGGCGCCGTCGTGCTGCGTGTGATGCCGGAGCGCAATGAGGGTAGTCGGGCCCAACCAGTGGCAGACATTCTGCGCCGCATTTGGCACAAGATGCAGCAGGCGTCGCGCGACCGCTGGCAGTGGAACAAGATTGATTCACACGAGGCCGCTCTCGGCAATACCGTTCTTGACTTGGCTTTGGAGGTTCTGGAGAGCAACATGGAAACGCACTGGGACCATCACCAAGCTTTCTTGGGAGCGGTAAAACTGAGACGCGGCGTCACAGGTCTCTCAGCAGATCGCTATCGCTAGATCTCGGGTCGCATCGGGTCAGACTCTCGACGTAGAAGAAAGTTTGGAAGATCTCTGCGTTCACCTGAAGCCAATGGACGGGACCAAGAGCCCACAGCTTGCATCTTGGAGCCACAGGAGAAGCCGCAGGAACTAGATGGCGACGACGAGCGCGAATGGTGGCACGAGCTGGAGACTGGATCGGATGAAGAGGAGCTTGGCCTGTGGACCGATAACATGAGATATTGCTACGACACCATCGACGACCGATTGGACTTGTACAGACGCTTCGGGCAATTCTCCGCCTCGCTCGCGAAGATAAGAAATCTGCTTGCCAAAACTTAACCGGTGGATAAGGAGGCCCTCGTATGCGCCTTAGTGGACTCGTACGACCTCAGAAAACCCATGTGCTGCGAAGATTTGAGACGTTTGGCGGAGCGCGCGCAGAAGGACGTCGCAGGACGAAGTCAAACTCCATTAACAGGTACGATCAGTTCTTGAACTGTTTGTGTCTGAGACGTTGACACACTCTACCGATTTCAGTCTTCAAGAGCACATCGATATCTGATTCCCTTTACTACTTGGTCCTCCGTCTTTCTCACACCATCAGGACCCTGCAACGGCTTCCCTTTCTTTCTAAGATGGACAACATACTTCGAAGGGACCTCACCGTCGAAATATTGTCGCCAAAGGTTCATCAGCCAGTATCTATGAAAGGAGAGCCCGTATCCTCCACGCATGACATCGTCGATCTCACAATGCGTGCAGTCGAGAGCGAGGCGAGCTGGCGTGGCCAGAAACTGGACCTGAGCCTGGCGCGAGATTACTTGCAGTCGGCGTTCGACCCTCAGCCGGTTGGCGAAGAGGCACGCTCCTTGCATCCCGAACAAGCTCTCCTCTACCACCTTCACTACACCCTGCATCCTACAGATCTTGTCGCTGAGCAAGCACGAAGCACCTTCATCGCGACTTCACATCCTCTGTGTCCGCGATGCGTGTTCTTCTTTCAAGGATATCTTCACCTTTTCGTTCACGATCTTCCTCGGCTCAACATTTGTATGCTCAGAGAAATGGAGAATGACCGCTCGGAGACGTGTCTGTGGCCGACTTGCGATGACTTGGAATACTTCCCGGCCGCCGAGCTCAAGCACTGTATCTCTACGTCGATGGTACTATTCCTGCTAGCATACCTGTCAGACCTACAAGCTGAGACGGTGTGAGTCGAGTAGCAGCATGTAATACAGAGCTTGAAATCAGTCACTAGCTTGGAGCGCGTAGCGTATTCAGACTGATGTTCTTTCACGACGGATGTCATTCGAGGAATTGAACTCCAAAACAATGATTCTGATTCTGAGATTTTTTACAGCTATACTGCGGGAAAACATATCTCTCTTGCAATGCATTGAAAGAAGCTACGGCGGGTATGTGCGCCGGACGCAAGAAAATTCAAAGTGCTCACAAGGTCCCGAAGACGACACAGCTGGGGTGAGTATAAGCGAGGCCCTTGATGTACTAGAACCGACGAACAGCGAGAAGAAAACAGACTTCCTTCTAGGTTGTCAACCAGGATGTTTGGTCTGAGTGCGCAACGGTACACGCGGTCGTCCGAAACTAAGAAAGAACAGAATGAGGCGTAGGATGCGGTTCATGAGAGAGGTACATACACCACGGGGATACGGCTACTTCTTCGACGATGGCAGTGTAGTGCGCTTGGATGCTGCTTGTCTGTGAGGTGATTGTATCGTTCTGGCCAAAGCCAGTCATTCTTGGTCAAAGGAACGAATCCGAATGAGGATGAGAAGGATTCGCCGTCTCGACAAGGGTCGGAGGCAATGCTCATTCTGAGATGCTACCGGCATCCTCTTCGGATACCACGTCTTCCGAAGGTCTCTTGATACTCTTCCGTTCCTGCTTCGTTGGTCGTGGGGACTGAAGTGAAGAAGATTTGGATCATGGTTGAAGGGTGGAGTGGCTGACGAGGGGATTATGGGACGTCAATGAATGATCTCTAAGAGGCAGAGGTAGATGCTGGCGCAAATAGATCCTTGCAAGCATCATCGGCGGGCCAATCTAGGTTTGCAAGGGCTTCGTCGAAGATCTTCAACATCTCGGGACCAGACTTTCGAATGCCGTCCATCTCCGTGTCGTATACGTGAAAGATGTAGTAACGCCTGAAATACTGGCGCAATCCTTCTACCACGTGTTGTAGCGGCACAGTCTCAAATGAAATACGTCCCTCGGGACCCCAGAACAAGACGCTCTTCTGGGTACCACCAACCAATTGCGAGTGCTCCAAGTAAGGATAGTAGTCGTCGAAAATCGTGGTGTCTTGTGATACGGCGTTGCTTGAAAATTTGTGAAGAGCAAAGTAATACAAAACCCAGAAGCAAGACTCAAGATCGTCAAAGATCGTATGAGGCTTCTTAGTGGTCGTCGCCAGTGCCGCGGAAAGAAATTGCCAAGTCCCCTGTACGACATGGAGTGAGCATAAATGTCAAGAGCGTATACTCACAACTCACTATTCGCCGCGTCGTCATGACCTTTTCGTCCGGAGCTACCCTGACGGCATGATCCCAGTCGTTCAGAATGCCGCGTCCTTCCTCGTCAATCATGGCGTTATTCCCGCTCACATCTTGATGCAGCCACGAACAGGACCTTGCGGCTATGACACCTGGAAATAACATCAGTGAATCCGAACGGAACCATGCACTTGAGCAGAACATACACTCAGCTGAGTTTCGGATAGCAGCGACAAGCTCCCGAGAGTTTTTGACAGTAATTAAAGGATATGCAATATCTTGCACGATGCGGTGGTGGTACAGAGCACCGGTCGAGGGCACCCCTGCCTTACCATCCCATGCTTGAGAGAGGCTGCTTTGGACACTGCCGTCGTCGTTGAGAACGTCTCCACCCAGCCTGAGTCGAAGAAGATGCGGTACTCTCGCTGCGGCTAGAAATTCGTAGACATCCGCCTCTGCTGGTCTCGCAGGGTCAGAGGGCCTCCAGTAGTCCTTGATGCATACCAGATCCCCCGAATCCACGTCAAAAGCAATGAAGACACGTGTGGCCCGTCCGCGAAGACCGGTAGGCGCAGAGAGGGGTTTCTGCACCAAGTATGTTCGCGATACTCCTTGTTTACTACTTGTCGCCATGAGCCTGTAGCAAGGATACGCTACGTCAAGTGTATCTTCCATTCGAGGAACTTGACGAGATGTTGGATCAGTGAGACGATGGCAGATTGCTGCCCGAAAACAGGCGGCCTCGTCTTCAGTGGCAGAAAGCACTGTGGGGTCGAATCCACGGTCTCGAACGGATAGACGTCCATAGCGCCACATGAATTCGGCGAGGAGACGTGGAGTTCGGAGAAAGTTGAATGCTTTGGAGACGATGAATCCTTCGTGATCCCAGCGCATGAAGTAGGCGTGTAGGCCACTAATCTGAAGAGAAAAGGTAAAGATCCGATGTTGACGGTAAAACTGCGCTCTGGTCAGTGCGACCAAGGAGCTTTGCATGCGCCCATGGTCGTCCTCGGCTGAGGCATCCTCAAGAAGGTCGGCGGCGGCTGTATCGGAATTGGTGCTGGAGACACGTATAGTCTTGCTTGGTGCAATTGTTATGGGAAGATCCATGGTATCCCAACGCCATTTGGTGGTATGAGGATGATGATGGGAGATGCAGAGGATCGGGGCCGTCTTCGCGTCGTCGATGGCTGTGGCTGGGACGACATCGCAGGTGAGTACGCCCGGCAGTAGTTCATTTCGCGCAATCACATCATTCTGAAAAAGAAGAATTGAGTGGCATACCCAGATGATAAATGTGAATGTCGGAGTTCACGAGATGATATTGAACAACATGCACATCCGACTGGGCCAAACGCTGTAAATCTCCAAATAAGACTTTCGATAGGTTCGGGATCTCTTGGTCAACCTTCATCAAAGTCGCCATAAAGATGTGCGGTTCTGGGTCAACTCGCATGCCCGACATGTTGTTCGAGTTGATTTGGGACCATGGAGGTTGAGGACGGGCGAGGAATAGGAGTGTCCTCGCAAACGTCTGGGAGCCGCAAGCCCAGAGACGCCCAGACGCTTGATTCTCTGCCAAACAGTGTCAAATACGTAACTTCGAACTCGAAAACTGCTCTTGAGATCTACAAATCCAGACTTGACATGTATAATTATAAGTTGGTGCTCACCGAGCTCTGCGTTATCAAGGAATTTCTCTCCGTGTCACTGGCGAAAATCACGCACAAGTAGTAGCAACAGACCCCAAATGACGCTGCAAATGAAACCGTAATTCCAAAGACTATAAGATTGTTCCCCAATCGATCGGTCGTCCGTCTTCCCCGCTTTTGGACGTCCCGTGCCCGCGCCTGCCCGCGCTTTCCTTTCTAGGCGAACTAGACGCCAAGAGCTTTCCTTCCGACGAGTGAACTCTTCTTGCCTCTTGCCCTCTTGGTTCTGAGCTCTCCTCGCTCGCGCCGTGGAGCTGTCGTGTTTTTCGAAGAGCGGGCTTAGAAGATGATGTGGTAATTTTGGAATAAATTCAACATCTACCAGTGACCACCTCGCTTCACTTTGTCAAGGGACAGTGACGGTGCCTCCGAGCCCTTGCGTTTGTCTTACTCGACCAGCTCAGGGCTGCTGCGTTACACTGGGCCGCTATTTCTCCATCTACTGACATCTCCAGCTGAAAATGTTTGGGTCTCGCGCACTGCCGTACTATCTGACGACCCCGGTGGGCTGCATCCTAATATATTGATGTCGTGACGGAGACGAGGTAGTACTACTACTACTTCTAAACGGCTCGATGAGAGCGCAAAAATGTGATGAAAGGAAGGCAAGGCATCATATTTGATGACACGAAATGAATGTCGAGATATCAACTCAGCCGAATCAAGTGAGAAAACGAAGGACAACAAGAGTCGAGTCAGACATCTGAGGCTCTCATGAAGCATCGGATCTGGTCGTACGACGCGGATTACGGCGGAGTGCAGCAGCATCGTCTTGACGCTGTTCATCAGGAGGATCAAGGTTACGCCTTCCGCCCTTGTTTTTCTTCTTGTTGAGCTGCGGAACGTCTTGCTCGTCTGCATGAGTCTCCGGAGGCTCCCTTCTCTTTGACCCGGCAAGACTGACCAGTACGTCAGTCTCTTCACCAAATGTTCGGGCCCGAGCTTGCGCCTGATCGCCTTTGCGAACATCCTGGTTACGAGCCGACGCTGACATGCGAACAAATCGATCAGCAACGGCGTCACCTTTCGGCCAATCAGACTTTGCAAGAGCTTCGTCAAAGAGCTTCAGAAGAGATTGGGGGTCGTATGGTTGGGCGACTCCAGTTGATCGCAAGATGTGCCTTGAGAGAAAATGCTTGCGCAACTCGTCGAGTAAGTGCCCTAAAGGTGCGGAGGAGAAAGTGACGGGTTTTGTACCAAGGAAGATATACTTGTCTCCACCGCCAGTCAACAAGGCTGTGACAGGTTGATCGCATCCATCGAACATCTTAACCGACGAGACCTTAGCGTCGCTGTCGAAGAAATGGAGGGCAGTGTGCAAGAATACCCAGTAAGAGGACTCCAAATCGTCTACGAGCTCGTAGCCCTTGTGAGGATCCTGAGCTAGAGCGATCGAGACGAATTGCCATGTGCCCTAGATGGAATGGTCAAATTGTGGAAATATAACATGTGAACAGAGCACGTACCGAACGACAGTCATTGGGTTCCCTGCTGGCATCGACTCTAATGCCGCGATCCCAGTCGTTTAGCACTCCCTTGCCCTTCTTGTCGAGCATGACGTTCCCAGGTGTGATATCACGATGATGCCATCCAGCAATATAGGATTTGATCAAAGCTATGGCAATAAAGTGGTCGGTCAGAAGCAACATTGGAGTCGGCATGAGTCAACGACATACACTCGATGATGTTCCTGATCGCGGAGGCGAGTTGGCGAGAATTTGACACAGTATCGAGAGGAAAGGCAATCTTCTGTACGACGCGATGGTGGCGATACTTCTTGATCTGCTTGCAGAGACACATACCGTCTTTGGCAGCCCACTCGTGGGTCAGGGTAGTCTGGAAGCCACCACGGTGATTGGGAACATCGCCAGCAGCTAGTATATCGGGAAGGAAAGGGACTTTGGAATCCAGAAGATCCTCGTAAATCTCGGCCTCCGATGGTCTGATATCATCGTCCAAAATTCTCCAGTAGTCTTTCAGGAATACAAGTTGCTTCGACGCAACATCTAACGCAATGTATCCACGAGTGGACCGACCTGTTGACGATAGAGGAAAGCAAAATGGCTTGCGAACAATATAATCCAACGTGTCGTCGCTCCCAGAGTTCGTCACAGATATCTTGTAGCAAGGGAGTGTGGGATCGTAGATGTCGTGAATCCCAGGAACCCTGCGGCTATACCGGTCCACAGCGTAAGCTTCGACCGCTCGCTTCAGCTCAGCTTGCTCGTCGTTCGTGGCTTCCTGGACGGTGGGATCAAAGCCACGGTCAATGGGACTCTGCTGACCATAGCGCCAGAAGAACTCTGCGAGCAAAGCAGGCTGCTCGCGATAGTTGAAGTGCCGAGTGACAATGGCGCCGGCTCGGTCGAATCGGATGATACGAGCGTGGTCACCGCAGATGAGTACAATGAAGATAAATTCTCGGTGTTGTCTGGCGAGCTGAGCGGCGGCGTAGGATGCGAGTTGACCAAGAGTATCGTCGGAGGAGGTAGACAGGGAAGCCAGATAATCTCTGACGTTGTTCCAGTCCTTTCGAAATGCATCCAGCGACTCTGCCTTCTTGAACTCCACTATGATCTCGACAGCCTGGAATCTCCACGTAGAAAAGACAGTAAGGCGAACGACTGAACCGTCCGGCTTCAGTCCTGTGCTCTCCTCTCCGGTAGAGGAAGTGTCTTTGAGCTCGAAGGACTCCGGCAAGAGCTTGTAGAGCTCCAAGATCTTTCTCTGAAAAACTTGAATAAGTGGATTTGTAGACAATGCTATGCGCGTGGACACTCACAAACGACTCGTACATCGGTCTCTCCGTAGATGGGCGTCGCGGCATTGTCTCGAACGACACCCTTGCTAGCTTTGCTTTCGGAGGATCCTTATTCGTCTTGAGCAAGACCTTTAGGAACTCCTCCGGGGGCGCAGCCCCAACCCACAGCCCCCACATCTCCAAGGAAAAGAGTGGACGAAGTTCCTTGGCCGTACGCCGGTCGGAACCATATTGCTCGACGCCAGCGACAGAGCCTTTGAGAGGAGATGACTTGCTTGGGAGCTGGGTGGCCGGGAAGGTGGCCATGGGGGAGGAAAGGGAGAGGAAGGAGCAAGCGAGGAAGGCCATATTCGCGTCTCGCGACCGTAATATATAGTTCCTGAGATGTTGCAAAACTGATTACCCGCGAGTCAGAACAGAACAGTTCCGCAAGTTTATGTGGCCATTGGCCATCGCATGCCAGCATGCTAAACGAGGTACAAATTGAATACTTGCCAAAATTGGACAATCAACAAATGGTCATTGTCCGCCTCGAGGATCATCCGCTTCGACCCGACCATCGCGTGGACCACAGGCTTGCCCTGCCCATTGTCTGAGAAAGGCTGTGCGAGTGCTTTTTAGCTGAGCTTTGGTATCGCCTAGTAGAATATGGTGTAGCGATTGCGGGCGAGTACTAATACAGATAATATTACTAAATTACTACACGTAGGATTGAAGCAAAAAAACTGTACTTTGGTATAAAAATGAACTATCCTACAGTCCGAGACGTCGAGACTGCGATCGCGTGACGCGCTGGGAGCTCCTAGTACGAGACCGGGTGATAGGCATGTTGGCGGCATCTGCTGCCGTGGATTTGCTATGCCCAGTTGATGCCTTTTTGGTGGATCGACGAGTGGTCGCTGAGGGAATGGACGAAGTTTTGGCGCGCTTTGAGCCGCTGCTTTGCTGACGCGCCGGACGTGAAGTCGAATCTTGGTCGTCTTCATCACGACTGCGACGCTTGCGTTCATGAGAGGAAGGGGGCGAAGCGTGACTAGGGGTCTTCGTACTTTGATGTGGCTGCTCTACAAGCCGAGGCGCGGACCTCTCGCATGAATGAGGGGACAGTGGAATAGCGAGCACGTCGGAAGCGGGCCAATCCGTGCGAGCAAGTGCGTCATCGAAGCAACGCAACATTGCAGCTGCGGGATCGTGGTACCACGCGGGCAAATCCAAGAAGTCTTCTCCCATACGTAGAGCGTAGTAATGCCGGAAATGGGTGCGCAGGGCATCCATCAACTGCTGGAGTGGGGCGCATGTGAAGGTAGGGATGGCGGCACGGTGTATATAGGACACCTTCATGGACCCGCCGGTGACTTCAGAGTCGACGAGGTAGTCATTCTGGAAATCAAACATGGTGAAGATATGATGGTCGGCGTCGCTGGCAAACAGCTGGAAGGCGTTGTAGAGAAGAACCCAGTAACATGACTCCAGATCGTCGGAGAGATTTTGTACCCTCTCAGGAAACTTCGCAAGCAAAGCCGACATGAACAGCCACGTTCCCTAAGAACTCGTATCAGCATACATGCTTCCACAGGGTGGTCACGACACTTACCGTACGTTGCGACGGAGCTGTTTCCGAGATGAGTGATAGGGCGTGGTCCCAGTCATTGAGAATCGCATTCCCGTTGTTATCCAGCATGACGTTGTCGCTGCTTACGTCTCGGTGTAACCACCCGGCTTTATGAGCAGCCGCTATAGCTAAGTTTCGATAAGTAAGAAGCTCGGAGTACATCAGAAGGGCATCAACTCACTTTCTATGATATCCCGAATAGCAGCCACAAGCTCCCTCGAGTTGCGCACTGTGCTCAAGGAAAACGCGATGTCTTGAACAACACGGTGATGACGGTAAGCTTTCAACGACCCGCATCGACTAAGATCTCCCTGCTGCTTCAACGTTTGCGTCAAAGTGGTATGCGACTCGCCCAGATCTTGAGGAACATCGCCAGCCATACGGACATGCGGAGTGTGAGGGACGTGTGCGTCGGCGAGAGCTGCGTAGACTTCTGCTTCGGAATGACGATTGGACTCTACGGGTCTCCAGTAGTCCTTGAGAAAGACCAGCTCGTTTGCAGCGGAATCTAAAGCAATGTATGCCCGAGTGGCGCGGCCGGTGGGAGACGAAGGCGATGTGATGGGGCGTTGGATGATGAACTGACGGCTTTCACCGCTGGTGCTGGCGACAGTCATCGTATAGCAGGGGAAGGAGTCGTCCGTGGTGCGATTCATGTTGGGTACCGCGCGGGTGTCGGGCTTTGCCAAGTATGCACTAATTGCAGACGCAAGCCTCTGCTTGTCTCCCGCCGTAGCATTCTCCACAGTATGGTCGAACCCTCTCTCCGCGCGGGATAATCGACCGTATCTCCAAAAGAACTCGGCGAGGAGGCGAGGATGTGTTCGGATATTGAAAGCTTTGGTGACAGTGGCCCCGGCGCGGTCCCAGCGAATGAAGCGTGCACGATCGACGCAGACGACCACAGAAAACATGAAGGTGCGGTGCTGGCGTTCGAGTTGGGCGAGGGCAAACGCAACCAACCGTCGACGCGTTTCCTTCGCCTCCGGGGTGGAAATGTCGTCAAGATAGAGAGTGGAGTCCGTAGAGTCGGTGCGGAAGCCATCCATAGAGTCCTGCAGCCTCACATCCACCCACATCTCCATCGGATCCCACCTCCATGACCCCGACTCCAGATCGTTCAACGAGAGCGAAACGCACGGCGAGAGTTGGGTTCCATCTTGCTCAATGGCGGGAGTATGGCTGAATACGAAGCCCTTCGGTAAAACTTCGTGCTTGAGGAGGGCATCGGTCTGGCAAGATGATAAGTTGAAATTCAGTGAGGTCTGAAGCTCAAGCATGTTACTCACAATGGGTTCGTAAATGTCCTTCTCAGAGACGGGAGCTACTGGGATGCGCGAGAAGTTGACTTTCGATAGCTTTGTCTGTGGTAGACTCTGATTGGTTTTCAAGAATGTGTTGAGAAAATTGCAGGGGTCTTCAGGCCCCACCCAGTACCCCTTCATGGTTTTTTGGCGTTGACAGGTAGCTGCGCCAATCGCGCTCGAATGTGGCGGATAAAAGACGAGTAAGAGTTAAGATGACGACTATAGAGTCGTAAAGATTCGCAGAGATGAAGCTCTCTCGCATGTGCGAAACGCAGGTGGAAAAATTCGAAGGAGTCGGGTTGGAGTCGAGAGTGGAAGACGCGGTTGGACGTTGGGTGCAGAGCGCGGTGCGGCCCGCACCAGTGGCCATCAAAGTAGACGCCTGTACCAGCGTCTGTTGCCCGCGACGCGCTGAACACGTGGTCGTAACAGCGTGCCAAGCTCTCCCAAGCTCCAGATACAGATAGCCCATGCCGATGGACATTCTCCGACTCTTCAGCAACAATAATGTTCTATTGTACCGGGAATGTAGACAGTATCCAACATTGAGAGAATCCGCTCTAAAAACGGTGTCATACCGGATAGCACTTGTGCGAACCCATCTTGTCGCAAGCATCACGCAAACGCCGTTCTCGGATTAAGTGTGTTCAGTTCATTGTCACGAAGGCCTGGCCCAGATCTTATGGCTGAGGACTTTGCTGTTTTGTCTGCAGTGAGATGTAGCATGTTGAGCAATGGGGCCCACTGACCACCTTACAACAATACGCCTCGCTTATGATTTCATCAAAGTACAACAGATACAATGGCGAACAATACACACGCCTACTTCGTTCCGTGAGTGCTATGACTCGAATACGGATGGCCCTCCTTCCGACATCATCGCGTCCGCGTCAGATGGCAGAGGAAGAGGCACAGGCGATGCATTTGCAGGTGCAGGCGTTGCATCATTCGAGGTGACCGGCGTATCCTCATCTTCTGTCTTTGGTTTCTTCGCTTTGTGGCGATGGGCCATGACTGAGGACGCGTTTGGATCGTCATATCTGGCATGAGGTCTGTCAATCAGCCTGCTGCACGTCAACGAAAGAGGGGCATTACACTTTGATAGTGTGCAAAATGAACCCTCCTGAACCCGTTGTGTTCATCGTTGGGTGCGTTCGGCCAGGAAGTACCTGTACATGTGTGCAATTACGATGAGCATCATTCCATCGCAGTCACGACAAAAATGAACGCACTTGATATCTTCTCAGCCACGGTTCCGAGACTGCAGGGCCCAGGTATCCAGGAATGTCCCGTAGTTTCCCTTGGAGATCCGACAGTATTTGTACCTGTGGGCTATGTACGACGATTGAGGCTGAACCACCAAGGTAGGGGTACAACTTCTGCAAGATCGACAGTGGATCGTACTGGCTTGCGATTACCAGGCTACACAACACAGAATGGCGTAAGAGTTTTCCGACTGAATGAAAGAGTCATCATACCCATCGAATTCGCCGGCGAAAAGCTCTTCTCTGTTCTGCATGAGCGTATTGGATGCGACCTTCCGCTTGTTCAGCCGAGACTTGTGAGCATCAGACTTGTACGATCCACTTGGAGGTTCAGCGGATGGGACAACTATTTGATACATCAGCATTGCTTCCATACCGAGCGACGTATCACTACATACCTGGTGTATATTCCTCGTCTGCTGTCGCCCAGTTCAAGGATGACATGACAGCCATGGTCTCCTTGCTGAAGTTCATGTGTGTCACGACGGGGTACGCGGGTGGTGAATCAACATCGCATACTGTGATCAATCGACCGCTTCCTGCCAGCCTATCAGCGAACACGACCGGAGGGAAGTGAACGCAAAAATTGCAGCTCACCACCTAGTCGCTCAAGGATACCGGCAATCACAACACCGGAAGCATCGTCCACTGCGAGGTATCGTCCACCTGGCCGTATACTCGCAAGATTGAGTATCTGGGATAATGAGTCTGGTCGAACGTCTCGCAAGCGGTTCTGGTCCTTGTTGAACCAGTACTCGCAGACATTGAAAAGAGTAGGCGCGACAGTGGAGAAGGATTTCGAGTATCTAACGGACAATTATAACACGGATGAGCTCAATTGCATATCAGAGGCTGTTATACGACGCACTTTGCTTCTTTCCGCTTTTTATACTTCTCTTTGCTGTATTCGGTCTTCAGCGAGTATGTTGCGTGTTGCTCGATTTGCTTCTTGATGATTTCCTGCAACTCAGCAATGTCAGTTGTGTTGCTCTCGTAATGATGGACTTGACACGCACGGAGGCCGAAATACCAGACTTCTTTAACGCCTCAATCTCCTCCAAAGTCAGAGGCTGCACAAATTGCCCGTCGTTTATAAGCTCATTTGTGGCGTCGGTATCCTCTACAAGGAAGGGAGAGCACATTACGCGTCAGATTATGCGCTCCGAGCATAAACAAAATGCGTACCTACTTCCTGTAGCCCTTTCGGAGGAAGCACAGTAAGTTTTTTGTTCGCGATTTCGTAGGTGAGGCCGTAAGGTTGGTTTACCAGCTCAGTGGAGAAGAACGAGCCGTATTTCCCGAGGTGTATTGTGCTATCGTTCAAACGTTCAACACTGTCGATGCTACATGTAAAAAGAGGTCGTACGAGTCTTTCTCCAGCTTCAGCGTCCTGATATCTCCGCTCGGTAGTCGTAGTAGGATGGTGTCCCCAAGTTGGATAGTCGTCTTCTCTACTCGACTTGACGACGCCAATCGGGAGGGGCCTTCTTCGCTGTCCATAAATGTGTGCAGAATGGAATCGATGTACGCTGGGGAATCGGGATGCAAGTCGGTGAGGGAGCGGAACAAATTGACGAACAGTCCAAGCGCCTTGGCATTTTCGACTTTCGCCTTTAGCCGAGTCAGACATCTTGCAGCCTTGCAGGACCCCCCCTAATCACTGCATTTCAGGCTCGACTCCAGATAGCCTGTCCAGCCATCAATAGACCATGTGGCCGCATCTCGCCGTACCCTCTGTCCAGGCGACCTGTACACTGGGTGAGGAGAGCTGCGATGATATCCTCTGGTCAGCCTGGACATAACATCCGGCTAGCACATCTTGACGACACATTTACCAGCTCACACAGACCGTATCCCAACGTCTGGGCGCGATTAAGGTTTTCCGCTAGCCAACACTTCTCATTGACCATCCGCCAGGCTCGACGCTCGAGACACGCGATTCCTCCTTCTCCGTTGTACATAAACAATTTGGTGTCATGTACCGTTACGCTCGCCTCGAATGCTTCCTAATAAGACGGCCATGGCGCAAAGTTCAAACGTTCTCGTCGAGCCAGCCTGAGGCAAGTTCAAATCAGACTATATCTCTTAGTCGCCGAGCAGGAATTGCGACCATCGTATATTATAATTCAGTAACATCCGCATAGAGTACAACCACTAAAGTTTACAATCATCTCAGTGCTCATCCGAGACCTCATAACCATTCTCATCGCGCATGCACCGCTTGAGAGAACGAACAATGAAGTCGCAAGTTCAACAACGCGCCGCCGGAGCCAGAAATAGTCTTGACTGTGGCCGACCGTTGGCGATCGACTTGGAAAAGTCGGATGACAGAAGCTTGATGCAGATGGTACATTGGTAGCTGTTGAAATTATGAAGAGCCTGAGTAGTGGCGCGAGTGCTGAGTTGTGCAAGAAAAGGCCTGAAGGGCGAAGACAGGCCTGCCTAAGTGACCGTGAGTTGAGATATGCAAGGCGATCTGTGCAAACCTTGACGCAACGGCGCGGCTAGACGGGGTGGACGTTCGGGTCGAAAAGATGTGCCAGCTCGTCTACTGCCGACTGTGATAGGGTGCGTCCAGAGTCCAGACGAGCTGGAGACAGCGCGTCTAGGTGAGCCAGACCTACAAATCCCAACCAAAGTCTTTTGCGGCGGATCACGGTTTTCGGTGTGTGATCCGGCGGGCGAATCACAGTCTGCGTGTGACTTTGCTGAAAACCCCCGGAAAACGGGAAAAGTCCTTTTTAGGAAGGCGGCGCTTAGCCCGTTCGTCGTCGTCGGGCGAGCCCCTGAGTGCAGCGACGACGTTCCTCGCGTTATGAATCACATCCCCTGCATCCAAATAAATTAACAAGTACATAGAAATACTTTGGGAGATAGAGGTGTCGTTTGTGTGACTTTGTACGGTCCAATTGGACCTGGCTGTGGCTCACAACTGCGAACTGATGTCCGCCAGAAACTCGCCGCTGTGCGGCGATTTTTTCGCAATTTGAACGAAATAAAAGGTAGTATTTTACCCCGCAGGCTCACTGATCACTCGCATGCTCGAATCCGGACAGATACAGCCTGCGATGCGCGACGGTAGCACCGCCGCCGACGAGTCCGCCGCAAGGCGGCGATTTTTTGGAAAAATAAACTAAAAACAAGCAGAAAAAGCCCGTTCTACGCCTACATCTCGCCCGTACGCTGGACGTAAGTATCGCGCCGTCAGTCGCTCGCGGAGGACGTCGCCGTCGACGGCGAGGCCGCCTTCATCGACGGGCAGATCGCTGACTAAGCGAGGCCGTTGAGGGAGAGGGAGGGAGCGCGGCCGAAGGCCGCGCCAGAAAAGTTTCTGTGAGGCGGGCCAGACTTTTCTGGCCCCCGCCAATTTATGTGATTCAGACTGTGAGTCGGCCCTCGAAAACTGTGAGTGGCAGAAAAGTTTTCCGTGAGTTCGCGGGCGGGCGAGCGATTCCCACGAAACTTTTCGTGAGTGACGGGCGCCTAACGCCGTGATTCTGGCCGTGAGGCGCTTACGGCTCACGACTAGTTTCCTGGGACCACTTGCCCTCGACTGGACGCGCTATCTGGAGTCGAGCCTGAGGAGGAGGAGGAGTTTATTCCGGACATGGTCCTCAAAAAGAACGCCGGATTTCCCGATCCGTAAGTACATGCCAAGGCTATCATGCTAGGAACGGGGTCGGCTACTGATGGCGAACTACTGAACGAACACGCTACTTAGTACGCACAAGCACGGAGGCTACAAGCTGTATAGTTAGCGCATAAGATCTCATACATCACCAGCATCAACATCAACACGGTCCGTCAAAATCTCATACATCAGCTCACGACACCAGCTCACAGTCTTCGGAGGTACACTTTGGCCGCGCATGTAACAGTATCATAGATTTCAGCGAGGATTCAGGAATGAGAAACAAGATGGAGCTCTTTGCCCTCATCGAGCAGAAGCGAACTTGAAGCAGCACACAAGTGTGCCGCTGTCATTCGTCAACGCGAAGTAGGAGCAACGGCTGCATGCTCATCGGAGCTGATCTGGACGGCGCTGAAGGGAGTCTCATTCCCAACGCAGGGCCGGCACAGTGTAGAGAGGGATCATGGACCCCTGGAAGGAGTGCGGATAACCATAGAATTGCGGCAGACGTGACAGTGGACGGCAAAAAAGACCTGTATCTACAGCACGGGGGCAGCAGAGATAATAGGTCCCTAGTGAATCCCGCCTAGCCCCCGATCCACCGATGCCCGAAATTTGGAGGCCCGGAGGGCCGACCTCTCAGCTGAGGTGCCCGAAATTCGAGGTCGAAATCACCACATCTATGATGCGGTATGTGCCCGCAAAGCTGGGGTCAGTGGCCGACGTACCGTGCCAGGTGCCCGAAATTTGGGTGTGGACCGAAGGATCCGGCCGTCATCAGTGTTTTGAGCGCCCGTAAGACCGTGCCGAGGGCTCCCGGCCCCTGCCGGGAGCCGGTCCCTCATGCGCCGCAGGCCCGAAATTGAGAGATCTGGCTGAAAGTAAGGGGCCAGATGCCCGAAAATGCGCCCATACCTCGAAATTTGGCCTGCCCGAAAACCCAAAAAATCGCCCGATTTGGGATCGGACCTTTAGAGGGATTAGTGGGGGTCCTCATCTTGCGCAGCGCAACCACCTCTTACCTTTCCACCATGTTCACAGGTCTGGTATGCCTCTCGAATACTCTCCAATAACCTCACTAATGCGAATTTTCTGCATTACAGATCGAACATTTGGGCACCGTTACCACCATCGCACGCGATGAAGGCGGTTGCACGCTCACAATTGGCGACTCTGCACCCATTCTAGACGACTGCCATGTTGGAGACTCTATTGCTGTGAACGGTGCATGTCTCACAGTGACCGAATTCAACAAGACGGAGAACGGAGGATGGTTTCAGGTGTGGCTGGCGAACGAGACGTTGGACAGGACAGATCTTGGTAAGCACATCTCTCGCACAGAGTAGTTTCAGAGCCTCATGGTAGCCTCCAGGTGAACGGAAGGAAGGCGATAAACTGAATCTAGAACGCGCTATGGGTGCGCATGTGCGCTTTGGTGGACATTTTGTCCAGGTACGTCGTGTCACACGAGGTCACCCCTTATTCGTCGTTCTGACCGTTCTCGCAGGCCCATGTCGATGCCACTGCGACCATCATCGGCAAACAACCAGACGGAGACTCCGTCCGTATCACGTTCCAGTTCCCCGAAGCAACTCCTTCCCGACCATCCCTCTTGCCATACATCATCCCGAAAGGCTACATTGCCATCGACGGAACCTCTCTCACAATTACCCAAGTCGATGACGTCAAACGCACCTTTGGTGTCATGCTCATCACCCATACGCAAGAGAAGATAACGCTTCCCAGAAAGGTCGTTGGTGCGAAGGTGAACATTGAGGTCGACATGGTGGGCAAATATGTCGAGAAGAGTGTCACTGCTGCGTTGAGCGGAGGCGGGGGCGAGGGTGTCAGGGCGTTGGTTGAGAAGGTTGTGGAAGATGTCCTGGTGAAGAAAGGACTGCTTAAAGGACACTGAAGATGCTGTGTCTGAGTCTACTTTTGAATCGTCTTTGTTGTAAGTGTACGCAGAACGAATGTATTTCATCCACTCCTCCAATTCCTCGCGTCCCGGATCGCCGAAACGGCGCCTGTCGCTTGCCCAAAATGGTACGCGAAGAGTAGCTCCCGGCTGCGAGTGCCAAGGTCGCCGCACTCTCTCACTTCCTCCTTCCCCTCATCGCCGACGACAGCGACGACGACAGCGTCCTCGACATCCGCGTTGCTGGACGACTAGATGGAGGGCCATATCAAGGCGAAGGTGACTGCGCTCGTCGTCGTGCGCTGTCAACTTGTGTCTGATGAGCTTCGCTGCAGGTTACTTCCTCTGCATACCCCAGGTCGCGACCAGGCTCACCCACCAAGAACTACGGGACGTCGCTTTCACCACCGCCGATACTGAGACCGAAAGCCAAGGTCAACAGCAGCGCGACTCCCCAGCCTCGACGGCCTTCTGCTTCCAACATTCGAGCGACTGTTTCCGCTTCTGCAACCGTCACTTCCCCTCGCGCTCCATCACCTTTCAAACCTACGCAGTCTCGAGCGGAACGCAATGACCTCTCTTCTTCTCCAGCACTTTCGCAATTCAAGGCGAAGGTGGTCACCTCAAGTCCTCGGCCGAGAAGCGTTATCGGAGGGGGTACTTCGCCGGAGTCTCGTCAGCGCGCTCTGACCTCTGCTACCGGCCGGTCTGAACCTCCCACTTCACGTCGACCACGGAGAGGCAGCGCATCGTCCACACTCACCGCTCCTCTCGCACCTTCCATTCATCGTGGCCATGTCTCTTCACCATCATCCTCATCGAAGCTGAATCCCTCAGCAAGCCCGAACGAGAACGGTTCACCTTCGTCTTCAAGCACACCCGGTACCAGCGCGAAGAGTCTCATACGCGTCAAGTCGAAGATTTCGAGCCTGGCAGACTCGAGGCCTCACTCCCCTTCCTCACTACCTCCTTCTCCACTGTTACCTTCACGCCCACTAGCAAGTCACATCAACCGAACGGCACGAGTGCCGTCGATATCCAACATCAAGGTCACGCCTCCGTTGGCTCCTTCGCCCGTGGTCAACAGTCCCCCAGGCTCCGGACCCACTTCCCCAACTTCCCCAACTTCCTCTGTATCTGGCCAGCGATATGCGACGACGCGGGAGACGCACTCGTCTAAACCGCACATCTTCCAGTCGTTTCAGGCGAACGACGACAATGCGGTCTCGTACTCTGCATACACCGCACCTCCGCGGAAAGGCAGCGTCATCGTCGTCGACCCCGCCTCGGTCCCCTTGCCTCCCCAGTCACCACCGACGTCGACACTGTCTTTTTCGTCGCGTTCATCGGCGTCTCGGTCCTCGGTGTCGTACGAGACGCAGAACAGCTCCGAGGCGAGCCGGAGTACAGCACCGACGCTGCATTCACGCGTCAATGGAGTCAATGGGCACATCAGCAGAGTCGAGGATCGCCTGTCCCCGCCTCGGACGGGCGTAGAAGGGCTCGGGATCAAGATCATGCAGGCTATGGCGGATGAGACCTTTGAGGATGATTACGCGCCAGAAAGGATGAGTCGACGGGAGAGCTCGGCGAACGAGGACGACGATGGGGATCTGTTGGATAAGAAGAAGCGGGCGCAAGCGAAGTCGAATCGGAAGGTACGCTCTTTGCTGATCTATCGGTATCGGCCAATATGTCTGACTTTGTGCTGCAGATTGAGGACCTCGAGATCACCAACCGCTCCCTGCTGGCCATCAACTCGTCGCTGGAGGCTACGAAGCATCGACAAGCAAAGGAGATCCGAGACCTCCGCCGCAAACTTCGCGAATCTCGCCTCATTCTACCACCCCGAGCATATCGCGAAGTCAAGTCCAGCGATCCCATTCCTCCGGATGAAGATGACGAGGACGAGGACGATGAAGAAGACAGCGAGGGAGAGGAGCAGGCAGTCATCGCGGGCAAGACGGACGAGGCGTACAGACGAGTGAAGGGGCTGTTGGAGAAACTACTAGAGGAAGGGCAGAGAGCGTTGGAAGCTACACCGGAGGATCTGGCACCCGGAGGCAAGAGCGGAGCGAAGGTGTTGAGCGAAGAGGAGGCGCGGACATGGCGAGGAGATGATATGGACTCGCATTCCGCATTGTCGAGAGAGGATGGGGACGCGTTGAGACTAAGTATTGGAGGCGAGAGACCGCTCACGCCGTCGAGGATCGCCGTGCCGGATGACGACGATGGACTGGATTGGGCCCACAGCGAGGACGAAGTGGAGGCATCGTTGTTGGATATCGACGACATTCCGCATGCAACGGCTCCGCCAAACATCACTGTCACCTTTTCGCCTCCATGAGACCCTCGAGCGCGTATCCCAATATCTCTTTCTCTCCTCTCTCACTACGCCCAAACCACACTCGGATGAAGAACAAATGACAATTTTCAAGTGACAAGACACATAGACGACTTTATTCCTGCAGTATACGATATACCGATTCAAGATGCCCACATGATATCCATCTCCCATCCCACTACGCCATCCCACCCATTCTCATTCCATTATTGCATGTTCCATTCACTCATCATGTTTCCGACGACAATCCTCCTTCTCCTGTCCACATCAATGACTAACTTGCTTCTCTGCACACTGTCGCATTTCCTTTCAGCTGTCTTTATGACTCTTTACGCCTCTCAATGCATCAGTTATGAGCTATGTACTTTAGATTCTCTCGATACTTTTCGTATACATACCCGCTATGTCTTTTCATGATACAAGAATGATACGTGATTCGTGTCAAGCTGCTCGAGTTGCTCACGAATCGCCCGCAGGTCGGAAGAAGACCACTCAATCTTTCATGATTTCAATGCACGACATGCAACCTACACCTTGCTGTCTATCTCTACACAGTGGTATCACGACTCTCCAGCTTCTGCATTTCCAGTCTAAACAATCACAGTGTCCAACAACCGCCCCAGATCCACCTCCCCAGAGCCTCCCTTGCTCGCAGCTGCCTGGATCTTCGCTTGCAGCTTCTTCACATTGGCCCTCTTCCTCGCACCATCTTCTCCGAACGCTTTTGCGAGCACGTCGTGCGCTTCCGTGCGGATGGCCTCTACTGTGCCCGTAGGTGCTTTGCCTGTACGGTAGATGGGCTTGAGGCCGTGAGGGCCGGTGCGGACCTCGAGGAGCTCGTACGCGACGTTGTGGTTTTCGGTGAGGTTAACTGCGTTGGCGGGTTGGTCTGCGTGGAAGGGCCAGCAGATCCTGCAGTCCATAGAAGTTCGTAAGAATGGGCACGAGGAATAAAGCGCGGTATTAAAAAGGCGTACAGAGGAGTACCGGAAGAGACTGCTTCCAACGAACTGTTGTGACCGCAATGCGAGACGAACCAGCCTAAAGCCTGCATGCAACAACTTGAGATACCAAAAATATGAGGTTATATTATGTTGGAGGCTCACTTTATGAGTCAGGATTGTTTGCTGCGGTGACCATGAGCTAAGCAAGCCCAAGCCAGATTCTTGAACTTTGGCCTTGAACGTATCGGTCAGTTGTGCGAGGGGAGAACCATGACTCATAATCTGGTGCACGATGGCTTCAGTCAAAGTGTGGCCATAAAACTTTGATCACGCACGAAGGGAATTTTCCTCTCGATTACGACGTCAATAAAGGCCTCTAGTTTCTCCGGCTCAGAGGGCCAGAATGCTGATCCGAACGAAATCTGAAGCACGAATATCAGGAAAGCGAAGTGTGCAGGAAACACAAAACTGTACTCACATACAACAAAGAGTTCTCACCATGCTTCGCCATAGTGTCATCTAGGAACTTCATGACCTCAGGCGCGTTCTGCGATTGCGCCTGCTCGCCCTTCACTGCCTGTTCACTGCTCGGGGAGGATATGATAGGTCCAATCGCCCACACACTGCGTCCCTTCTCTGCGAGCCATTCTCTCGTGTCTGCTATACCAGCAGACTCGTACACCTCTGGAGACGTAAGAATCAGGCCATCAGCTTTCTCCATAGTGTCGAAGAGGGACATCCAGATGGAACCAAAGAATCCCTTGGTCATTATCTGAACATGAGGTGATATCTGTGAACGATGCGACGGTGAAGATTAAAGATGAGACGTACGCGTGTCTCTTGAGGGTCGAACTCCCAATGATACATCTTCGGGAAGCCGGGAATCTGTACTACTTCATCAGTGAAGTCGTGGTACATCTGTAAACCGACTGTCAGTGTATGTTCGTACCACAACAAAAAGGGCTGAACACGTACATCGTCAGCGACATCAAACACATGCCTTTTCGATCTTTCGGCCTCCTTAATGATTTTCTCCTTGAAGTTCGCCCGTCCGCCACGTTCAGCAGGAGCGAACGAGAGATGCAAGAAAGACACCATTCCGGAACAGAAGCCAACGAGCTTCGCCTTGTTGTTAGGCAGTGAGCGGACTGCGTCCATCAAAGACCCGATCATAAACTGCTCAACGTGAGTATCTCGTTCATCAATCACGGTCAGCAAATAGGAACTCACGTCGAACACCAGCATTGTAGGGACAGCAGCGGGAGCAAACTCGGTCTTCGTTGCGAAACAAGTGATGGGCTTCTTGTCCAACAGCTGTTGGTACGTATCCACGAGGGCGGCGATGTAACGCTCGATCTCGGCCTTCATCTTCTCCAAGAAGTTGACCACGCCTTCGACGACGTTGTCCAAGGCGACAATTCTAGGATACCCGTAAAATCAATATACATTTTGAGAAGGCTAGATGAAGTGCAAACCTGATTAGTTGCAAGCGATCAGCATCTTGAGGACCAAATGCACGCCCGACTTCCTTGACGATACGCTCGTAGACGGCGGGCGAGGTGAAGAGCGTGACCTGGACATCGCGGACAAGGGCGACCTTCGCGGCGAACGCACAGACGGGTCGAGCATGACCTGCGAGGATAACGATCACATGAGCGAAAGATTCACGAAAAACGGTAAGAGAAGTCTCTTACCCCATGGTTCAACGTTCGCGATGACGAGGTGCGGATATTGATCGGTGGGAGACATGGCTTGCTTTCGGGGTGAAGTAACCGTTGCTTGAGATAGGACGTCTGGACGGCTGCAGCCTGTATTTATGCTGATTCTTCTGTCCTCACGGCGTTCGATTTCATCAAACGTGTACTCGCTTGCTGAGATACTGCGGTCATTTCAGCAACTATTAATACGAGTAGCTGTCGGTCCCGGAACTTCTGTAAATGGTCGGCTCCACGAGGCTGAGATAGATGTGACCGCGATGTCAACACCTAGACTTCATAGGGCAATCCGAGCGCGACGCGGAGGGACTGGGCTTGCATGCTCTGTTTGAGATTGACACGATCAGCACAGGCATCAATGTCTGCAAACGAAGCTTCAGCTTACTGAGCCGCTCTAAATCTCAATAACTTGACGAATGCCCTCGAACAGCATGAGTGCTCTTGTCTTGATCGACTTAAACAGTGCCAATAGAGCCCGAGCAAGTACGAGTCACCCATGGCCGTCGAGACGAGGATGAATTCGGATGCTGGTCAGCCGAAGAGAAGTCCCTTGAACACGCGTCTTCAGAGCCGAGGACGCGCTCATGACTGCAACCCTCTCATCAAGCTCGCGATGTTCTATCATTATATCAAACATTGAAGACGACGGATGAAGGCGGAAGGCCAAGATTTGCGAGCACAATTCTGTGAGCGATGTTCTATGTGATTGCGATTGACGAGACATCATAGCCTTCTCAACGCTCTATTGAAACACTGGTCAATGACACAATCCCTTTCGAGCAGGAGGGCAGCGTACCCATGGAAGATTCACGTTGGATCCACGCTCTTGCTTGTGGTGTCATAATTTCTCGCCAGGAGCCACTCATGTTCGCAATCAAGACATTTTGTCAACAACAAACAGGCAAAAGGTCTTGTCGATACGAGATCTCCGGAATGAGGAAGTACGCTGTCGATTCCCGACGCCCGTACAATGCTTGGGTAGAGAAGCTGATCCTGTGATGTACTTTTGTCGGTAATCCAAGACCATAGATATCACCTTGTTCCCATGATAGGACGAACTTCAAACTTGAACGTAGTTGAGCCTTCGCAAACGAGTCAGAAGCAGCATCAGGATGGGTGTGCTGAATGTCCCTACCCTCAATTGTGAGTCAGCCAAACTATAACATTGAATTCGTGATCGTCAGCTAACACAAGGGATACAGCGAGATAACAAGTAGAATTGTTCGCAGTCAGTCTAGCATGTTGCTTGAATGCTTCATCCCATGGTACTATACAACAGATTTCGGGGCCGAGTGTATTCTATTTCTCACGAGTCATCTTCCGCGATCCTCTGTGCCCTCTTTGCGAACTGCAACGTTGGTTAATATGACGTCTCACAAACAACACCAAGAACTAGACGTACCACAGCAGCAAGATCCATCTGACCACCACCGAGACCCGCAGGCGTGGGTTTAGCACCGCCTGCCTTGGGAGGCGGCTTCGTTCCCCCTGCAACAGGGGGCCGTGGGGCTGTAGGTATCGCGGGTTTCCCACCAGGTGGCTTAGGAGCGCCAGGCTTCGCGCCGACTGGAGGAGGTGCGGGCTTGGGTTTGTTTCCAACGGGCGGAGGGGGCGCCTTCCCGGGTCCAAGCGAACTCGCAGGGCGTGAGTTTGATGGGGTAGCAGAGTGCGACGAAGATCCATTTGTTCCATTACCAGTAGGCGCTTTCTTCCAGGGTGTGGCTGATCCGTTGGAAGGAGCCATACCAGGGAACACTGCTATTGGTTTCGCCGAAGGGTTGGCAGAGACGGACTGAGGTGAGATTCTAGAAGCGGCTGCAGCTGGAGCCTTCGGCGCTGCTGGGGCAGGAGGTGCCGCTGGAGCTCTAGGTGCCGCTGGCGGAGGTGGGGGTGGGGGTGGAGGGGCAGCAGCAGCTTTAGGCTTGGGAGGCACGAGTTCGAGATAGTTGAACGGGGCCCATCCCTCTTGATTACCCTTCTTGACCAACCACCAGCCGTTGTCATCCTTCTCAACCAACTCAACCAAGTCGTCTTTCTGCAGTGTCATCTCGCCTTCCTGTCCCTCAAATGCAAACTTCGCTTTGTACATTTCAACATCTGGCTCCGGAGGTGGCGGCGGAGGCGCAGGTGCACGACTAGGAGGCGGAGGAGGTGCTCGAGTCACAGATGCTGCTGCCGAGGCGTGGGGTGCTGGTGTGGCTGCTGGTGCCACAGTTGACTTTCCAGGCAATGGCTTAGCAGCAGGCTTAGGCCTCGATGCTGCAGCGCCTGCAGGTTTCTAGAAGAAAACGTCGTCAATGTCAGCTGATGTAAGAACCTGGTCAGAAAGCGCACCGATGGTCCTCCTCGTTTGAGCAGCTTGCCCTGGGTAATCGGACGAGCAACGCCCTCTTTACGCTTCGCGGCTGGACGAGACAGACTGTTGGGAGGTTCGCCAGACTGCACATGCACGGCATGACTCTTGTACAGGTCGTTCTTCTGAACAGTCTCGTCTTTGATGAACTTGACGTTGTCCTTCTTCTCCTTCTTCTTGGTATACTCCACCCTGCAGGTAGATCAGTGGATGACCGTGGAAAAAGCTTCAAATAGCGTACGTAGGTCCAATGTTGACATTGATGCTTGCGCTCGTCAGTCGCAGGAGATGGGTGACCAGCTCGGTCTTGAAAACGCAGCTGATGAATGGGTCACCTTCCTCCGTTGGTCCAAGATTGATCGCCTAATTGTCCGTTCAAGCGAGGCTTTGACAGGAAGAGGTAATTTACTCACCAGCCAATCATCGCGCAGAGTAGACATAGAGATGGTCCTGATAGCGCTCAGCGCGATCTTGCGTTCGAGAGTGTACATAGTCTGACCGCCTTGAACGTGTACAGCAATGATAAACAGCGTCTTCGGGCTCTGGAGGTAAGCGTTGAGATCAAGAATCATCGTCGAGCGCATGAAAGAAGCTATATACGTACCACAACCAAGAATCGTGGACTGGGTTTACTTGAACGGCCAATCTTTGAAACGAGGATCTGTATCCGGGAGCTATAGACGACATCTTTACCTATATGAAGCAACATTAAGACTCTGAGACCCTCAAGTCTGCGTCAGCACGTACCGACTCCGCATACGCCAGCGAGCTCTTCTCCCAAAGGACTCCTCCCATTGACATCCAGATAGTCACCCATGAACCGACGATAGCTGAGCAAACTAAATCGTCTTCGCTCTTTCCGACCAGCCAGGACCTGGTGGCCATAATCCCGAATCTTGGCGTACTCGATGCCTTCCTTGTTGTTCTTCCAGAACCGTTGAATACGCCGAGCGCATTCTTCCCTGTATCGCATATAGTTCCGCCACGCACGTTGAATCCGGGCGGCCATGTTGTGCCAATATCGATCTCGCATCGTCTCGAGGGCGAACAGCTGCATAAAGATGATGAGAATAAGGCAATTGAGTGACGTACACGAACACTCACCGTCTCTGGGTTCTTAATGAACGCCTTGGTCATACCCATCTGCCACTCATCCTTGGCAATACCAGTGTCGGTGAGGATCTTTTCGCATCCACTCTTCGCGTCACCCGCCCATGTATACTCTCCCGCATACGAAGTCGAGGGTGAGAGGAGGTAGAAGCGTTCCACCATCTTCTCGAAGGTATTACGGTAGGCGAAACCAGCGCGTCGGACGCGGATGTTTTCTTGCAAACCAAGGTACTTGACTTGATGGAGGACCGCCTTCGTGTCGTACTCGGATGCAGAGCGATTCTGGTTCGGCTTGATGGTTCGGATGTACGAGGGCTGGGCGCGCATAAGGTTCTCGACGAGAGCACTTGCGGATGACTACGAGGAGGTGTAAGTATCAGAAACAAAACGAGATACTGTGTACCCGTACCCTGATCCTGTCACCAGCAGTTGGTGGCCTTTTCTTGCTGTTGGGATCTGGTCTGTCAGGGAACAGTCCTTGCAAAAATTGGTTGGAGCTGGTGCCGATCACGTCCAACAAGTCCTTGACAAGCACGTCCTTATTCTTGTCTGTCATGCCCGAGACATTGTACATGACATCTCCAGCGTAGTGCTTGACCAAGAACTGTGCGCCGCGGCTCTCGAAGTGAGGGTTCGACGAGAGAGCGCCCATGCGCTGCACGAATGAGTTGTCGGCAGCAGTTGGATCGGCGTGGGCGGTGGCGCAAGCGTCGTTCAAGGCGGCGAAGATACCAGGAGGACGACGCTCCTCAATGAGGTCGCATACAATCTTGTTGTTGAAGTACTTGATAGGATTCCACTTGATTTGCTCCCGGACGTACTCCTCCTGCTCGGTCTTGAGAGTCAGCTCGATGAAAATCTGCTGCAACTTCTCGTTGACGTAATTGATACAAAGTTGCTCGAATGAGTTGTCCTGAAGATCAGTGAGTGACGCGTCCCAGAGTCAAACCCTGTGAAATACCTCGAAGATCTCAAAACCGAAGATATCCTGAAGGTAGTTCATGAGTAAAAGCGAATGTCATGGAACACTGGTAAAAACGCACTAGGATACCAATAAGCTGGGCAGTCGCAGATCTGGGCTTCATTGAGACGTTGATCTTGGACACAATCCACTCGAACAGGTTGTTGTAGATCGCCTTCGCCAACGCGTCTCGTCCGGAATTGGCCTGAGCTGGGTTCAATGGGACATCATAGACCGATCCTCTCCTGCCTCCTCTCTGCGTCTCCACAACTCTCGTTGTCAGCGCTTTCTGCACCAACGCAGGGTCCACCTCCATTAGATATCCTACGAAATCCGTTACGCTCGTGTCAGCTATCTCGGAGTTGCCGTCATCTTTTTCCTGGAATTGTACGTTGCCGAGCCATAGGATTGTAGCGAGGTTGCGGAAAATCTCGGCTTGCTCATAGTCGGTAAGACCGATCACTTGCATGGCCCTCTGTAGGCCGTATGAATATCTGGTGTGAGACAGGGACAAGTTGAAGCTGGGATTACTTACGATAGTTTCGTCGAAGTCTTTCGTGTCGTCGATGCCGGGAACGTCGAGACAGTTACTCAAGCTTGTGTAAGCATACGCATCCGGTGTCTGTAAGCCATACGCCTCTATCGCGACAGTCAATATCACAGCTATACAAACCAAGTCAAATACACACCGCGTTGTTCCGGAGAGGCTGCCTTGGTGAACTGATAGAAGATATGGAAATTCCTCTCGTTGTCCACTTGTCCCACCACGCGACCCTTCTCCAGCAAATAGTTTGTGATCTGGGCACCGATAGGCTCTCCATGGTCGTTAAACATGATTTCCAGATATTTACCCTATAGAGTGTTCGGCAGCTGTAATTTTCGCATAAGAGGACCTCACTCACATGTCGGCTGGAGTTGTTATTCCTGAGCGTCTTTGCACACCCGAAACTCTCAAGTAGAGGATTGGTTGCCAGCACCATGTCCTTGATCTCCTGGATGCTACTATCCCTTCCACCCGAGACCTCAGCGATGTACTGCATGATACGCTTCGCCGCTTCTGTCTTCCCAGCTCCCGACTCTCCGGAAATGATCACGCATTGATTCTCGTGATATGCGTTCATGTTGTAGTATGCCGACTCAGCAATACTAAACACATGCGGAGGAACTTCGAGCCTGTTCTTGCCCTTATATCGCCCCAGGACTTCCTCGGTATAGATACCGAGGTCTAAGCAGTGTGATGTTAAGCCAATTGAAGACGCGCCACCTAGGGATAATTACTCACCTCTGAAGGGATTCACTGATATCAGTACAGAGCCAATGTAGGTGTATATATCTCCATTTGTCCACCGCTTCTGCAAGTTCTCGTTGATGCTCTCGTTCGTAATCGTCGTGAGGAGGGTCATATCAGTTACACCGACAGACTTCTTCTTGAAACCCTCTTTCCAGTCGGCCTATGAAGCCACAGTCCGTTAACATGTAGGGTCTGAGAGAGCGATCTCGCTCTCACCTTCGCAACCTTGGCTGGGCCGGGCTTCTTGGGAGCGGCCGATGAGCCCTTCTTGCCAGCCTTCTTGGATGGTGCCTGTAGGCGAAGTTCAGTGTACCGAGATGATAAGTATACAGCTGCGGCTCACCATGGTCGGAGTACGTCTATCGTTCTTTCTTTACTCTGTATGGAGCTAGTCTAGGGGGCGTAGACGCGAGATGCTCTTCGGATGGCAACTTCGCGCAGGGAGGGAGTTGGTGGTGGTTGTAAATGGGGATCGGGTGTGCTTGGACCACCGGCGTTGTGTGCGATCTCTGAGGGTGGCGAGTCGTATGCTGCGCAACAGAGGCGGTGTAGGAGGTCGAGCAGGGTTTACAAGAAAATGGGAAGAAGGAAGAGACAGAACCAGTGCTGAGTGTCGCCCGACAGCTTTCGGCCATGACGAGCTGCTGAGCTTGCGGCAACACCGCGTTTCAGCGCCCGGCCCGCCATTCCGCAGTCGTCGTTCTACGCTACGTACTTACCTTTCCCGGGACCGTGATGAGCACACTATACGTGAAAGCGATACAAAGCATAGACAATTCTCATTACAATCTGAGGACATTCGCTACTATAGTTGAATTGTTATTCCGTTTTCCATCATACATTTCAACGCCTCAGCGACGAGTCTGAGCACTGAGCGGTTCTCGGACTCTTTGAACACCTTCGCCATTGCCCGTACGAGCCCGATTTTCTGCGCCTCTTGCGCGAGCATCTTGCTACCCTCTGCGTCGTCTTTGATGCCAGAGAAGAAGTTGCGAACGCACATAGCACCCCGGTGCACCAATCCCTCATCTGACCTGGCTGGTTCTGTTGCACCGCTGTTTTCCTCGTCGTCCACTTCTGCCACCCCAGAGTCGTGATCGGATGGAGGAATAATTGTAGGATCAATGAGCTGCCCAAAGATAGCCAGGACTCGACCGCGTTCCTTCTGCAAATCCAGAAGATGATGGCACGCCATCGGAGAGCTGGTGATCGTCGCCACCGCGCCCCCAGCTGCCGTTCTCGTTGGCATATCATCCACGTCACAAAGGGCAACGAGCACTTGCAGCTTGCGTTTGGGTGGTTCTCCAGTACCGCCACCGTACTTGTCAAACACATCCTCGCTCCCGGCAACGAGATTGCACACCAACTCGACGGAAGCTCGACGAATGAGAGTGTGATCCTCGAGCATAAGTAGCTCCACCTTGTTCAAAAGTCCATCGGCATGTGCAATCTTGTCTGCGGATTCGGGAGAGGCTGACGAGAGGTTAGTGAGAGCCATGATGGCTTCGAATTGCTGGAGGAGTGTGGCAGAGGGATGCGTGAGCATGAGGTTAAATGGGCGTATGGCGTCATACAGCGCGCCGGCGTTGGGTCCAAAGACTTGCACTGGTGATGCGGTGATCGACAGTTTCGCCAGAGCTTGTATTGACTCCAGGTCCGCAACGTCAAATTGTGGTTTGGCGGATTTACCAGAGCCAGTTGTAGGAGCTGAGGAAAGAATGCCGTGGATGACGGTGGTCAACGCCTTGGCTCCTCCAGATTGGAGAATCTTCCCTCTACTGCTGTTGTCCTCGATGAGACTCAGCAATGCTTTCCCAACCGACAATCTGACCGCACGGCTCTCCGAGATCTTCACAGCGGAAGTCAACGCGTCCATTACGCCAGCCTTGAGCAGCTTCTGACCACGAGCGAGTACGTGCGCGTTGTCATCTAGCATGCTCTCCGCTGTAACTTCAACGAGCTTAGTAGAACCCGGATCCCCGCCGCTAGGAGCCTTAGCTAGCTTCCGAAGCTTTGCGATTTGTGCCTCTTCTTCTGTGAGACGAGGTCGATATCCGCACAGATTCGTGATGATGAGGATCGTGCCGTACAACGGCGTCATTCCAACGTCGTCTGGAGACTCAGACCAGAGGGTCTTTCGGCGAGGTATGACGGTGAACAGGCGAGACAAGAATTTCTCGTCGGATGAGAGCATCTCTTTGATTTTTGGATCTGCGCTGAGGTACGCCAGGCCTTCGACAGCGTCCTGGATGGAGGAAGTCGGGGAGGACGCTGGCGAGTCCAGAACCAGACCTTTCATCAGCTTGACCAAATCGTCGTCTCCCCCTCCCGCGTTTCCGACAGATGAGGCAGGTGAGACTGTCGCAAGAGGATTTGAAGCGGCATCCGCGATGCCACCTTTGTTCAGTTTGACCAATGCTACAGCTGCAGCCGCTCTCAGCGCACCGTCCTCTTTCTGTCGTGCCTTCCCTTCCAGCCACTTCACGGCTTGAATGCTGACAACTGCTCGACATGTCTTGTGACCAGCGGCTTGAGCAAGTAGATGAGCGAGAGCGATTGAGACTGGAGCAGAGGAGGGAAGTACATCCGGTACATCTTCCAAAATTTCGTATACGCCATCTTGTAAGAGAATGGCAGAGGCGGCTTGCCAATCCGTCTGAAACAGCGCGGTAAAGAACGTAAGGCCAGCAAGCACATCCGGCTCTGCCGTTTCTCCAAGCTTCTGGATTAAAGAGGATGCGAAGGCGTTCAAAAGTGATTCCGTGGACGCGTCAGATTCCTCCTTGGTGGACTTGGGTTTGAGTTCTCGAAGGCGCTGGCAGAATACGGAGAGGACAATATACGCCTTAGAGCGAGACGCAAGCGGTTGTGTTGGAAGAAACGCTAACACAAGATGCTGCAGCTCATCGGGAAGCAGGCTATTCCACGTCTTGTCCTGCGATTTCTTCAGAATGATGTCCAGGTCGACGTCTGCTGCTTCCGTGATTTTGGACATTGTACCGAGGTAACTGGACCTGTGTGGTGCATAAGGTAACTGTTTCGGTCGGATACGAGTGCGTTTACGGTCTATCTCACTCACAGTGAACGTGGAGTTCAGGTTCAGGAAGTGTTCAGGAATAAGAAGAGCACTCGGAACATGGAAGATGCAGACCGGGACCGCGCGGCAGTATGCGCGCCTACGTCCGGCAGCACCGGCCCGTAACTCGAATTCAACTTCGTTGGCTCTGTTATCTTCACCTTTTCCTCCATTCCTCGACATTGTCCTCTTGTTTCTTGCTGAACTTTTGCTTCTGCGGTTCGGACCCATCCACTCCTTTGTGCAGGCTGGCTTTCCTTTTAAGCCCCAAGCTCGATCCGCTCCCTCTCCTACCGACGCTCGTTTATCCCACCGTGCCGAAGCCTCAGTCAAACCGTCGAATTCTCGCTCGATATCATGAAGAAGAGATTCCGGATCCATTCGCCTCATGCGTTCTCTATCTTGCTGCTGCTGGTCCACTCTGTATGGACACATCCTATAATCACAACACACTATGCCGGCCCGACATTTTCTGCACTGCAAGATCAACCATTACCGACCGCAAGACCCGACCTTCAAGTCAACTACGTCGCCAACAACCATGCTCCACGCGCTCTCAACGAGATCTTCAACACTTTGAACGGTGGCGAACCTACGCTGGACGCAGGAAAAGGAGAACATCGATCTGAAGCCACCCACGCACCGGACGGAAACGAGCTGGCCTCCCTGAACACATTGCGCCCTACGATGACAGGACCTGGTGGGCTCTTTGGTCATACAACTTCTTCTGCTTCTACAACCTCTGGAACTACGTCTGCTCACTCTCAGTCTACTGCTACGACGACAACGCAAGGGAAATACTCCGTCATTGGAACTCTCCCGCCGGTGCCCTCGGCGACTGGGGGAAATACGATCATGACCAGTTGGGCCAACACAGCTGCGTCTGCCAACCCAACCGCATCTGCCGCCCCTGTTGAATCCCCAGGCTCCTCGAAGGATCAAGCTATCAAACAATGGAAGATCATCGGTGTCGCCGTCATCGCCTTCAGCACCGTCGCTGCCATTCTGCTTCTCGCGGTCTTCTTCGACCAATGGTGGCGCTTCGTCAAGGATGTCTTCGGTCGAGGAAGGAGGAAGCTGGGCAAGGGCGAGGAGGAGTTGGTGCCGGACTGGGAGAAGGCGAGCTGGGAGGTGCGGTTTGGGGACGACCGTCATCGGTATCCCAGCTTTACCAGCATACCGAGTGACTCTGGGGCCAAGGGAAAGGGTGGAGCGGAAGGTGGATGGGTGAGATCGCAGCCCAGTCCAAGTCCACTTGGTCGAGGTGGTTCAACGCAAGAGACGAGGGACGCCAGTTCCCAACACGAAGTCGACATCTCCACCATGAGCCCGCACCACGACGCTGTTCAATCTCAGATGCAGCAATATGCCCCGCACTCCCCTCGGGCAATCTGGGCACCTCCATCCCCACGTCTCGCACGCCAGCCGTCCCAGACGAGTGGAATCATGCGTAGCAAATCGCAGCGCTCTCAGCGAAGCGTGAATCCATTCGACGACCCGCCTCTACCTCGCTCTCCCAGGTCCAGGAGTATCTCTGTGAAGAGCATTTCTGGTGAAAGCGTGTACGGTGGCATAGCCTGATGCGTTTGGGCTGTTCATGATCATTTGTCTGTTAATTTGATAACATCGCACGAAGTATAGGGGACAGACTATTTGCAAGCCAATGTTGTTTATCCCTTTCCCTCCCACATTCACGAACCCCATCCGATACACCATATCGTAATGTCTGATCCAGTAGACTTGTCTCTCTAATTCCATCCACCGCCTTCCTTCTCTATTGTCCATACTGTCCTAGAGTGCCTACTGGCCAAAAATGCGTAAGGTGACGGCGCGGGTCCAAGTGCGAGGATTCTTCAACGGTGACATCGGGGTCTACGGCTGTCGTTTCTCGGTCCGTTGAGGTGGTGGGGCTGGGATCGCTGCCTCCAGCTGATCCGAGATGTAGATCCCGGCCACAGCGAACGCGGTCACTGCCAGGGATATCTTCAGACGCGTTTGCGCTGGAAGGACTGTAGGAAATCATCGCAATCAGCCTGCATGGACAATGTGTGATATGAAATCGTTCTCTCACCAGAGAACGATTGCCACATCGACCTTTTCTGCACGTTGTCGTTCAATACATTGTGCTGCGGACGTTTTGACGATGGGGTAGACATGTCTGGATGAGAGAAGCTGAATGGCAACCCCCGCTATACTAGGCTATACTGCCGGAATGCCAAATATGGACAACAGGCGCCCGATCACGGAGCGGAGGAAGCTCCTCAGCGGGTCCGGAGACTTGCTTCTTCTTCCCGACCACCATCACCCAGTCCTCCAACTGCACAAGCGTTATGTAACGCTTCAGTCTCACCAGAGTTTACCTCCGTCATTGTTTTTTTCTCGCGGCTCACCCTTGCATCAGCTGAAATCTTCAACCCACTCATTGCACGCATGTCAGATGCACCCACGTCTGGGCTGGACTTCCTGTCAGTCATGCTCGCCGAGAAAACAGCCAAGGGTGAAACTATGTAAGCCATTCCATGCGCGATACACCTCCAGCTTGTTAATGGTATTGCTCCAGCGATTGGCAAAAAGAAATCGAGAAGTATGACTATATGCGTGCGCTACCCGCTGCTGAAGACTGATGTTCAGCTCCGATTTCAGGGCAAAGGAGTTCGAGCTGCGGTTGAAGCGAAACCGAGAGGGCACTCCAGCCCCTTCTGTGAGCGCGTCTACGTGAGTCCCATTGTAACCTCGATAAGCTGCTGCATACTCAGTGATCGAATTTTGGGGGTCGGGACGACGTCACAGTCTAGTTCGATCGTTCGAACAATTCAGTAAATGGTGCACGTCTATGGGCATCACAGTGGCCACCTTGACGGTGGAGGACATGAACAACCTGAAGTTATTCACCACATACGACGTTGGCTATCCTGAGAGGCTTCATGCTTGGTCAGTAGTAAGTGATCCTGTACCTCGATCCCACCATTACCCATACTCACACACGCATATAGGACCCGGAGTGGGATTCTGGTCTTAAGCGCACGTTCTACAATGACATTGCTGAACTCTCGAAGTCAGGTTTACCGATGAGCTCCACCGTACCTCGAGACAACATCCTTTGTCAATTATTCGCAATATGGAAATCTTGCCGCGCCACGAGCCAACAACAAAGGCCCAACGGAGCGACACGGCATTTCGCGTGCGATTCTTTGTTGGAAGCCACTTTCGATGACGAGGACGGGGTCGAACACGAGCATGATGATCACTCGTCTCATCCTGAGTCGGATCACAAAGTGGCCTCCGTCGTACGGTGAGCTGTGTTTTGAATCGCGATATATCATCCTCATGATGTATTATCGGTACCGACATATTCACAACTGCTAGCCGCGAGGAAGACATAGCGATCCCGCGGCCGCGTGCCAAAGTTTCCTGTCCTTCATCTGCGAAAGTGGATACACTGGTGCAGGCCTTTCTACCGCGTTCCGCGGTATCAAGGCTTTCTTCGCTAGTGCCAGAAGACCCGGATCTTAGATTGAAGTACCACCGCTCGAAACCTGGTGAAAACCACTACATTGGTGTCTTTGCGGTAGAGGACAAGCGCAGCAACGAAGACGAGGCAGAAGGACAATTGTACCTGGATCTCGCTGCGATTCAGCGACATCGAAGAGTGCTTTGCTTGCCAGATAGGACTGTGTATGGCGCCGTCTACCTCCATCCCACTCTCACCATGTACGCTTCATGGTGGAGCGGTTCTGGCCTTGTGAGTGTTCCTGTGAAGTACTTGTGGCTCTCGAAGCAATAGATTCATTAATCACGGTCTTCAGCGAATTGCGAGCATGTCCAACCACAAGTGGAACTTTGACACCCCTCGGTACCTTCTGGAGTGTTTTTATTTCCTCGTGAACCTCAGCCTTCGCCTTTACAATGAAACCGTCGAGGATCTCAAAAACTTCAAGGCTGATTGCTTATGCAACTCGGAGGCTGTAGAGGACCGGAAGGATTGGAGATTCTATCCCACGATGGAATCTCATTCCAGCCCGGCCGCCAAGAAGCAGAAAGGCGGAGGGAGGGGTGCTGACGAGGGCGAGAGCTCGCTGAACTCCACAGATGAGGAACTCCTGATTCCAGGACCACCAAGCCACGTTTACCTAGCCGACCTGGCAAAAACTTTCATCAAAGTCCAGGATTGGCGGGATTCAGTGGCTATTGAACTGTCTGGATGCGTATGACGGGCTGTGTGTATGAACTTTCTTGTCGTCAGTATAATATCGTATTCACAGGTAATAGTGGCATAGATGTTATATTGTATTTGGAGCAATTCACGTGTGTATTGGTACTGGCAGCATTCTACGGAATCGTCGAGTCGTCCAAGACGCAACGGTCCTCTCTTTCAGACTCTTCCCAAGGTGTTTGCGTGTCAGTCCGTCGTAGTTCACGCTTCAAATTCCTCAACCTCTTGAATGACCCTGGCGGACGGTGAACTGGATCTTGGGCCGTACTGTACTACCGTGCTTCACGAGTCACCCACGATGTCCCTCTTTACTATCCTCTTTCAATGTCCGAATTCTGGCGTCATTCTATCTTGAATATCGGTCTTTCCTGCACACTACACCTCTCGCATTTATTTCTGGGCTGGTCATTTGCTAGACTCGTACACACTCGTTCCAAGCAGTTCTCTTCTGTTTCTTCTACTTAATTCCCTTCTCTTGATATGTACTTACTTACCGGTACCAACCATATGCGAGCCCGCGCCGCGCACTGCGCCGCGAAACGCGAAGTCCAAGATGCTGCGTCCATCGTGTGAGTTAAGCGACATAGAATCTAGCACATACAACATGAGCTATGTGCAGCGTGAAATAGACCTAATGAGATGTGTCATACCTTGACGCAGTCCTATGTCACTGAGCCTTTTACTCTGCGAAGGCCGCGTTCTATAGGACGAGCCTGTCCGATATATTAGACAAGCTCGCAATTCAAGATGTAATACGACGCACATGCATTGCGGCACTCCTGTCTTGCGCTGGCCAGAAAGCAAATGTCAATATGTGTTCAAGATGAGCGAACATGGCTGGGCTTACCTCAACAACGCCTTCGTCAAGAGTCTTGTCGTTGGCCTTTTGCTCCGCACAGACTCTAGTGCGCTTGTGATCGTATATCGATCGTCTACACACGCCATCGTAAGCCAACGAGAGATTTCGTCAGTAAAAACGCTGCGCGTGAACAGTTCGAAGGCTGCGCTTACGTCTTTGCATCGACTTGGTCGCCGAGAGACACGCGTTTTGCGTGCCTCGGGGTGTTCCACGACGGCTTTGGGCCCTTGTAGTCTTGTTGACATCCAGATGAATCCGAACTCCAGTGCATGCCGGGTAGATGGGAGAACCTGACTCACTTTCAGACCAAACTCGCGCTCCCAGCCTCCCAGCACACCAGCACCAGCAATCGCGGATCCCTCTCCAGTCGTCCAGCTCAACGGTATCTTCAATTCCGCAAGGCGACCTTCCAAAACGTCGGTATGACTTGATCTGGTGTCACGGTGGAGTGGAGACGGGACCTATGCTGCGAAGGTGGTACGTCGTCGCGAGATCGACCGCGGTGGTGGATAGGTGTCACCGAGGTGAATACAGCGGCTGTTCGGAGGATGTTGAAGTTGCGACATGAGTTGTCCAGATGACGAGGGTGGTTGCAATTACGACTGCGGTGAGGATGGATCGGTTTGCGTGCGCAGTGGGGGAGCTAGCAGGAGCTATGATAGCACTGCTTGCTAGAGCAAACGCCCCATGCCGCCTTCGAATCTCGAGTTCAGAACATACACTTAGAAGTTAGATGAGCCGGAATAGATGACTCGTACCGCGACAGGTTCCAGCGCTGTGTGCATAAGTCAGCTCCTTGTTCGGACATTTTGACGGAGTCAAGTATGCTTGCGGCATTGAAGAGGGCAAAGAGGTTACAAGTGGTACAAGTGGTAGGAGGAGGGGAGGAAGAGGCAGGGAGTCGGACTCGGAGGGACCGAGAGAGCTCTGCATCGACGGCGAGGAGGACGACACGTGGCCCGCTGCAGACCGGTGCCTTGGCGCCTATCCGAACAATGCCGATCCAAGGCTCGATTTGGATTTGGCGCCACACTTTGTTGGGCTCTGACCATCACCGTGTCGCGGTGGCCATTTCCCTTGCAGCCAAACTTCATACAGTCGACTCGAGTCCTGCACTATCACCGCATATTCACGCAAACTCTCTCTCTCTCCTGTCGTGGTCATCCTATCCATCCGACTCGACTACTCAACTCCTCATATCGCACTTCGTTGGCAAACCTCACCGGACACCATCTTCCTAAACACGCGTTTTTTCGTCGACATCCGCGTCTACCGCCACCATGGGAAGATTTTGGACTGGATTTGACGATCCTCAAACGTTTCTGGACACTTTCCTGAGCACAGAAAGCAGTTTGCCACTCAGCAAGTTGGCCAAAGTCAGCTTCTCCACCATACCCGCGCACCCGCTGAAAGAGAAGGACATATGCGAGCCCATAGTGAGTACTTATCGTCTGAGAAACGTTGCCTGCACTCACTCGAAGCTCCAATAGCTCGAATCTCTTAGCAAACACCAAATTCTCCCAGCCGGATTCGTCCTCAGCAGCTCAAGCGTGTCCAGCAGCGACGACTCTCGATCCAAGCCTACCACCTCACTCTACCTCGATGACCTCAACTCCTCGTCCTGGCGCTGGGAGACAATGGAACTGAGCGTTGATATTCACACGACGGTCACGGAGGATGTTTTCGTTATCAACGACGGTTCCGCCTCGTCGACCAAGGAGGCGTCTCACGCAGAGATGCAACGGCTGGAACACCAGCTTACCTCCGGCATTTTGGCGCAACTCAACCGACAGCATCGCGCCTTCGTGTTCTCCGTCTTCATTTGCGGCACCCTTGCCCGCTTCATCCGTTGGGATCACTCGGGAGCCGTCGTCACCCACCGCTTCGACCTTCGCACTCATCCTCAACTCCTCGCCGAGTTCTTCTGGAGATATTGTCGTCTCTCACGATCGGCTCGCGGGTTCGATCATACGGCGCGTGCTTCGACCGCCACCGAGCAGGCGAGCCTCGCCTCTGCCATTCGCAAATTCCAATCCGATGACACCAAGCGTGCCATCGCCGACTTAGACAAGACTCTCGACCCCGATTACCCCTGCCACACACTTTCAATCCCTGACACCCACGGCGTAACGCACTCCTTCGTTATCCAGCGGCCGATCTCTTCACCCTTATCCCCTTTCGGTCGCGCCACACGCGCGTACATCGCCCTCGACGTTGCTCGAGACGAGCTAGTTTTCATCAAGGATTACTGGAGACCTGTAGACCCATCGCGTTCTTCGGAAGCGAGCGTGTATGAAGCGCTCATGCATTCGAACATTCCTCATCTCCCTCGCGTTCGTGCGGGTGGCGACGTCGTAGGAGACTCTCAATCATCTTCCAATCAAGACTGGAGCAGCAATGCGGGTGAAGAGCGGGAGGTTTCTCTGAAGGAGTACCGACATCATCGTATCGTACAAAATCTCGCCTTCTCTCTCTCCACTGTCAAGAATTCACGTGAATTGGTGGCGGCTATTCGTAACGCAGTAGAATGTAGGTTTCACAATGCTATCTGCGTTATTGAGCAATACTGACTCGTCTTGCTAGGTTTGGTAGCTGCCTACAAAGCCGGATGGTTGCATCGAGACCTTAGCTCGGGCAATATCATGCTTGACGAGGACGGAGAAGGTGTCCTGAATGACTGGGATCACGCAGTGAGAGTGGACTCCGAAGGACACTGCTCGCATTCTCGCACGGTAAGTCTTCGATCTCTTGTTTACCATATGAAGCTGATTTTTGTTCAGGGAACGTGGCGATTTATGTCCATTGGACTTTCTGTTAAATCAACAAACCCTCATCGTCTACAGGACGACTTGGAGTCTGCCTACTGGGTGCTCCTCTATAAGTCGATCCATCTATTCGAAAGTGATGCCGCCGCCGGCCACTTCGGTCTGTTCGACGACTACGATGAAGAACTTTCGGACGGTCAGCCCACCGGTGGATCGAAGAAGATATCCTTTTTTGCCACGACCGTCCGCTTCATAACATTCAATACTCCGCCTCTTCATGATCTCTTGGAAACTCTCCGCTCCCACTTCTGCATGCAAGATCTCGCGAGGACCTACGACATCCTTCGAGAGCAAGCCCCTTCTGATCCGGGAGCCCACGCCCTCCGCTTATTTGACGACGCCCTCGCCAGATCTGACTGGCCATTGACCGAGCCTCGGAGAGGTACAAGCGGGTCCCAGCCGTCACACAAAGGCAACGCTCCCGATGCCACACCTCCGTCTCGCCAACCCGCGCACGGTGGACGGAAGGTGGCAAAGCCCAGTCCTACTCGCACATCGGGCACTAGTCGTAAACGTCATTTACACGACGAGGTAGACGGCGGCGCTCGTTCGGGATCCAAAAGGACAAGGACCAAAAGCGGCGGCTCGCAGCGCGAGAAGGTGGAGGTCAAGGCATCCCTTTCACCGGCGGCACCCAAGGGCAGACCTGCGCAGCGAAAAGACTTGCGCCAGAGCCGCTCGTCAAACACGAATGGCTCTCAGAGGATTACGCGTTCACAAGTCAAGAACGACACGCAGCGCGTGACTCGTTCTCAATCCCGTAGAACTTAGAGACGAGAGAATGTCAAGTCAGCGAGTCAGTCGTGTCTTATCAGCACCTGTGATATTATTTGTATTATGTCTTATTACCTCTTCCGTTTTCTCGCCGTAGTCTTGTAAAGAGACCATTTTCGCTTCTCGCTGTTTCTCTCGCTGTATGTACTTGAGTCACAGTATATTGAATATTGGATCAAGCTGCACCGAAGAGACGATCCACGTGGCCCGAGCGCCTTTACAATTGAGAGGCGTCGCGCAGCGCAGTGCTGATTGTCATATTCTTTCCTTGTCCACGAATTCTCCGTACATGCCTGAGTTGCATACGGATTCGGAAAAATCCCGCAAAGCTATATTTGCCAGCGGCGGAAGATGCGTGCACATTGAATCTGTGAGTGTACCATGACCTTTTCTGACCGCCGACAATCACGACGAGGCTGAGGAACCTTGAACAGTCGTTTCATGGTGGTAACGCAAACTTGTGCAGAGCCGCTTCGCTGTCCCGGACCATGTCGTATACTGGTTCTGGAGGAACACAATATACATGCGAGCACAATACATAAGATTCTGCTCGAGTCAACCGATGAGTGTGTGTGCTGCAGGTGCATCGTCCCGGAGGCTCCTTCTTTGTTGATGCTGACAGGAGTTCAGCTTCACAGCCACTACACCCAAAATTCTTATTGTTTCCTAGCTCCTCGGGTCGGTCTTTTATGCCGCATAGACATCGCCCTCGATTGCCATTGTCAGTCCGACGAGCCCCCTTGAAGTTGAGCCACTCAAGCCTCGAGGACACGTCTTGCGGGCACGTGGACGCCCACGCAATTTTAATCAACCACTGTTACGCGATGTTGAGAATCTCCGAGGACCATCCGCTTATGGTAGCTGTCGTTGGCCATGGCCAATGCCCCGTCTCCGTCTTTTGCATGCATAAATTCGTGGCCACCAGAGTTGGGCGTCCCTTCCTCGACGCATCTTTCTTCTCCTCACCACCATCCGCGTCACTCGTTTTCTCTCTTTCTCTCCCTCGTTCCGTCTTCCTTCGGTCTGTGGATGGCAGGAAGTACCCTCAAGGCAACCCCTCTCAAGAAGACCACCGATTCTCTGCGTCGATATGCTGCGCTTACGACCGATGCTAAGCAGCAACATCAATCGAATAGTTCGGCCATGGACGGGCACTGGATCGGCGGGTCTGTCTATCCTAGGAAATTCATGACTACGTTCATGAAGGTGAAAGGCAGCGTTCCAACGGCCAAAATCCGTCGGATGACGTTCAATGCTATGCCTCGAAACCCAGCCCGCGAGTCCGATATGTATCCTCATTTTGTGAGTGCGCACATCGCTTAACGACACTTCCTCACTAACGTGATGCTCAAATTATTAGAAAGAAGCTATCGAGAAGAGCGGGCTTCTTCCTGCACATTTCTTTCTTGAGGATACCTCGTCAAAAGGTGGAGATTTGCGCCCCGACGGAACTCTCAGCTCTCGCGTGTTTTCCTTGCGCTCCCGGAGCACCAAGCGCAAGGAGCTCGTTTGGGAAGTCAAGCGACTGGTCAATCAAGATCCGTACCGAACCGACTATGACAAGCTCGAGCAATTCGCGGTCAAAGTCTCCACAGACTCTGCGGCGCAAACCGCTGGCCAACTCGCATCATATATTGCAACTCAGTTCTCGCAGCAGCATCATACCTTCGTCATCACCCTGCTCATTTGCGGCGACCACTGCAGGTTCATTCTGTCGGACAGGTCGGCAGCGGTCGTCACTCGTCACTTCAACTATCGCCAGAACCCCGAAATCCTCGGAGAGTTCATCTGGCGTTTTGGGCAACTCAATGAACCGAGCCGCGGTTTTGATCACACAGCGAAAGTAGCTACTCCGGCAGAGCAAAAGTTGCTGCACAGTGCTATTGACGCTGTCGCCCTCGCCCATCCCACACGCACCATATCTGATCTTGCGGATGCCAAGGATTCTAGTGCTACTTGCTACGTTATGACTGCCATCGGGTCAGATGGTGTAGCCCATCATTGCGTCGTGCAGAAGCCTCACTATTATCCCTCTACTTTCATTGGCCCGTCTCACCGGACGTTTGTCTGCTTTGACCTCACGACAAACAAGCTCTCCCTCCTCGAGGACTTCTGGGTATCAACTCTCAATGATCCTGCCTCCCGTCCTTGCGAAGCGACGATCCTAGAGAAACTTGGCGCAGCGGACGTCCCTCATCTTGCACAATTGCACACTGCTGGACCTGTACTCAACGTCAACAAACAGCCTCAGAAGACGATTACCCAGCGGCAGAAGGACATCAAGCGTAGCTTCTGCACCACTACTCTGATTGAGTACAGTCATTACCGTTCCGTGCACGAAGTTTTATTCGCTCTGAGTGCTGTGAAACATTCGCGAGAGCTGGTGAGCGCTCTCAGAGACGGACTACAATGTGCGTGCGCTTCATATTGCCTCTTGATCTACGTCTAGGCTAACATCGTCACGCAGGTCTGAAAGCTGCTCATGCAACCGGGTTCTTTCACCGAAACCTCACTGCCCACAGCATCATGATCGCCCCTTCTGGAGAAGGCATTGTTACTCGTTGGACTGAGGGGCTCGCGAAAGTTGAACAGCGGACTATCGCACCATATCGGATGGTGCGTTTACTATCGGCTTCTCAAACGACGCCGTCTTACCGCTTATCTTACCTTTGTGTGATTGTCAGGCGACTTATCAATTCATGTCCATCATGCTCGCAGAAAAGCCCGACAAGTGTTATGAAGTGATCGACGACTTGGAATCATGCTTCTGGGTCTTGCTGTATTGGAGTATCCACCACTTCAAAAGCAACGCTACTATGGAGACTGTTCTGATGTTCGACGACCTTGATGATCCTAAGGCCGACAACATGCATGGAGGAGCGAAGAAACGTCGTTTCTTGCAGGACAACGAGATCTCTTTGACCTTTGACTGTTCAGAACTGCAGGAGCTGGTGCTGAACTTGTGGAAGCTCGTTCGTACGTGGGTAATCATGTACAGACTTGAGCCAGCTCTACAGCCAGCCTGGCTCCAAGATCCCGCGGCCCGGATGCTCCAAGTTTTCGATGACGCATTGGCAGAAGAAGGCTGGCCCGATTCCGATGTATTGTGCGATCAGTTCCCGCCCATTTTGGAAACCGCTTACCGCAACAAGGAACGTACGGAAAAGGAGACGATTGCTGTGTCTATGTCGCATACCGGAGCGGCTACCTTTCCCCAGGTTCAGACATCTGGTGGTAGAAAACGTCGTGCACAAGGCGAAGCTCCAATTGACACCTCACGATCAAGGCCAAAAAAGATACAGAAACCCGCCGCGCCGGTCGCTCAGACTGCTGAGGCGAGCTATAGCAGTGCTAACCCTCGACGCAGCAGTCGCGTAACCAAAGTGCGTTCTACGATCAGCTAAGCCCTCACGCCACTGTTGGATATTCTCCGGTCTGTTTTTCCTTCACTTCACCATCATGACCACCCTAGTACTTGCCATTTTCTTAGCAGCTCATTCCTCCTATGAGTATATTCTCGCTTGCTTGCTCATACTTGCACACTTTCTTTTGATTTTTTTTTCGCCCAGGCTGATACTACTTATAATCATCTGTTTACGACTTTTACGCCTCTACAAACAGCACTCGTCTTTGGTCGAGCTGGCTCTTATGGACATGTCAAAATATGTACAGTTCATTATTCCTGTTGGAGAATCAATTCATAGATCGTAACTCATTTTTAAACGGTGCATCTCTCGCGGAATAGTCTACCTATGAGCGCGCCGATATGGCCGACCCTTGTCTCCTTCCTCGTCCTCTGCCGCTGCTATTTGCTACTTGTAGGCCAACCGCGGATCCGTACAATCACCAGCTGGCGCGCCGTGATCCCAACGGACACCGACGAGTTACACACCTGTGTTCCAATATACAATGTTTCTACGTATCCCAGCCTCGGAGTAACACCAGTGCGACAAATTCTATGTGTTTCCGGATTGAGTGACAATATCTTTACTGGTTCCATCCACACCCAACGATTTGTACTTTTCGGCTCGACGAATCAGTCCAGCGCGCACAGCCTTGCACTCCATCCACGTCAACCCCTCTTTACTCAACTCGTCCAGGACTTCTTCGACCTCCTGATCAGATAGCCGACATAGGTCGTCAAGGTCGTCAGCGGTCTCCAACCCGACACGTCCGAAAATGTCGACAGGCAGCCGCGTGGCGACTGTACCCTGTAAGGTCATGAAGAACGTGACAAGAGGATGCTTTGCGTCGAGAGCCGAGTAGGTCACCGCAGTCGCTTGCGAGAACGCGGACAGACTACGCCGGAAGGAAAGAGTTTCCACGAAGGTGAATCCATGAGACGAAAGGAAGTCTTTCATGGCGGGCCAGTGGGCCTGCGGTGAGTTTGCTACGGCGTGAACGTCCTCACGGCCGAGCATCCCAGCCGCAGTCAGGACAGCCAAACGGTGCCCCAGTGGAGGTGAGCACAATTCCAGGAAGGATTGAAGAAAGCCATCATCATCTTCGAGCTTGGACGGATCGCCGTCGGCGAGCAGACTAAGATGATGCCTTAAGGTAATCCAATGTGCGTAGTTGAGGCCGTTGGCGAGGAGAAGATCTCGCGCTCTGGGTGGATCCAGCCGAGTGACCTGGTTGAGCGCAAGAAGATCTTGCAGACTCATTATACCGCAAGCTCCCAGACGAACGAATAATGGCATTTGCTGTCGAGGTATTGGGAGACTAGAGAGAAAGGAGTGGACTGCCGCGTCTGGGAAACCGGCATTGGGGGACAATACCGGTACGCCTCCCAAAGCATCGGACTGGAAGGCAGAATGTTGTCCGCTCTCTGCAAGCTCTCCATCAGCAGCAGCAGATGGCTCGCTCGGCGCGTCGACCTGGATAGCACGATCCAGCGTCTGTATTTGATCTGCGCAACCCAGCGCGTGAATCTATGCCCTTGCATTAGACATGTCATAGACTCATCATGATGCATTTTATAAAACCTACGCGCATAGACCCCGGGAATTGAGAAGAATAGTTGCATCCCAGCCCAGGACATGTAAACATGCCGTCATTATCTCTGCTGAATTGAGGTCGATGGCCACTTCTACTCAAAGACCTGAAATTGGGTAGATGGACAAGCTGCCAATGAAGCCATGCGTGTGTGATCGTTTCATTACATGATGTGCACAGTCGAGCTCCGAATAAGACATTTGCACAGCCGTTCTTGATGTGTTGCTGCATATGGTGGATCCGTATAGTGCGGTAAGAACCTCAAGAACCGGCGACGAGCGTGATCAATGATACGTACCTGTAAAAGTTTGACTCCATGCAATGAACGCTCAACCGTCGTGCGGCATATTGGGCAGCGAATATGATCCGGATCCACGTGGGCAGTTGGAAAGATAGGATACACGTAGCCTTCCGCGATGTTGACCAGTGCAATTCGGTGCCACGTAAAGTAGTGGTCCACGATGTCGGTCTCGTCTACCAGATGATGATGACATAGGCGACAGATGTTCAGCTCAGGATTGAACCTCAAGAGCAATATCGTTAAGCGAGACATGTAGCAGCTAGGACTGGAGGACTATTGGAAGAGGCTACTCACGTTTCAACAAGTTCGTCCCTCACTGCACCAACGCCTGTAATTTCTGATGGCTCTATCTTCATTTCTGCAGAGTCAGTGTCTGGTGGCAGAACGTCGGCCAAGGGTTCGGATTTCACGAGTAAACCTGGTGCCTCAAGTGAGAGCATTTTGCCCTAGCACTGATAAGAAAGAGGATTGGAAAGCCCATCTACATTGGGATTCGCAGAGAAGGGCCAAATATAACAGCCAATAGCAGCGTGTGAGTCACGTGGAATGCCAGCGCATTCGCTTCGCAGTCTTCTTCCACGTTTACTCCGAGTACATATACCACGTCAATCATGTTTGACCTTCCTGCTCGACCTTGCACGTCGTGACAGAACCACGCGGGATCAACGGTGGATTCTGCGACGCACATTGACACGTACATCTTGACTTTTTGAGCACGATGGCTGCTCTCGAAACCCAGGCCGTATATCCAAACTTGAGCGCCGTCGCAGTGTAAGTGAACACTTTTCATTGGGCTCACACCAGACTTGATAGGCTCATACTGTATGGCTATTGCGTTGACCTTATCTGCGATAGTTTCGATCCAAATTTTCACATTTGCCGCAAGTGTATGGCCTATCTTCCTACAATCGAGGCGATGGTGGATCATTACCTTTCCTTTCACCGGCTTGCCATCCTTACGTTCAGATTCGAGGAAGAAGATTTTCTTTGTAGCATAAAGCCTGGCAAGAAAGGCTACTGTTGTCCTGCATGTCAAGCTGGTCCCTATCGTGTCTCCACAGAAGGTGTTGCGGAGCTAAGAGTGCGTATCAATCTTGTTCAGCTCACTTTCCACACTCACACCGGCTCTACGTATACTTGCAGCGTCACGTTCTCAATAATTGTGACATCACTACACCTGTGGTTCAAGTTTGCCGGGTTTGTAAACTGGCCACCCCTCGGTATTATTTGCACTTTCAGGTGTTACATGAAGACCCACACACGGTTGGGTTCAGAAATTCGGGACCAAGGCGCCTAAGTCGCAACAAAGAGGACGGAATGTTCAGATGCCTTGTGTGTCCATTCAGAACAAAGTTCCCGTGGACTTTGGATGTAAGTCATATACATCGCTCGTCAAAACATCTTACGCTGACTGAGCCGCTGTTATGTCTCGTAGCTACATGCTTTAGGATGTGAGCTAAAGGAACGACCAAAGATGCTCTCGGAGCTACCTAGTCTTTCCAAGGTCTCCATCAGCAAGTTAGCCGAACCAGCGAATGATCTTTCAGGCGACCCGTCGAAATCAACTGGCAAGAAGAAGAGACGTCGTCGCCCGGGAAAGCATTGGCAGAAAAGCGATGCTTCAGAGCCACCGCAGAAGCGGCAAGCATTAGCTCCCGATGTCATTACCAACGACTTCCAGGATGCCATTCCGTCTACACTTCCTTTATCGCTGGGTGTTGCTCCGCTCAGTGACACCTGCACGTCTACTCAGGTGACCTCTTCTTCGGAAACTCTTGGTGTTCCTCCCCCTCCGACCGGTCCGCCACCCTTTATACCTCCTCCTCCTCCTCCTCCTAGCAGTCTTCTTCGTCTTTCCACTCCACTCGCACCTTCTCTTCTCTCTCTTCCAACACCAGCTTCACCTTTGCTGAACTCACCAGCGGCTAGAGCCAGTGGCACTAGCCACTTGGCATGCATCGACAGTTCTCTTCCTGCAAAGCTTACCGCACATTCGTCCTCCGAGTGCTCTCTTCAGAAGTCGTCAGCAACTCCAGGATTTCCTGATAGCCATGTGTATGCATTCATTGCGACGCTAGCACCCACTGCGCCCGATCTCGCACTTGACATCTTGTACACGCTTGGCGTGGCAAGAATCACCAGCCAAGACGATCTGGTTGCCTTCGCAGACCTCACATTACGCCGACTTCCGGAAGCCAGGAACATAATGCTTCAGGCCGGGATGTCCTTGATAGAATGGGCGGCCCTGCGGCAACACCTCCGCGGTCTTGATCCTGACGGCCACATCGAAGATGTGAAATGGCAGAGAGACCGCCGATTGGACGATTTCTGCGCTGCATGTCAACCGACGTTGGAACATCAAGTCCTTCCGTTGATCATGCTGGGCTTCGTCTACGACGAAGTTGAGTTTCTGGCCGAGACGCCGTCGCTTTGGCCAGACACCGTGAAGTACCTACGCATCAACATGTTCAGCTATCCCGAAGCCTTGTCCTTCAAGCGAGGCTTGCGGAAGCTTGCTGGAGTAGTCGCACCTCCCGCCGACAAATCACTGGTCGACTTCTTTTCCACGTTGCCAGGGCCGGTGAAGGGGAAGATGGAGATTGTGCTTTCCAGTGGCATAGACTCCCCCGAGGATCTCGACGTGATGTGCCGGCTACCTGATGAGCAACTAGATGAAGTCATGGAGGGGCTGAGTACAGCAGGGTTGACATTCTCCGAATGCGGGGCTTTCTTGACCGGGTTGCAGAGCCTGAGGAAGGGTTTAGAAAATTTGAGCTCGGCCCAATAATGACTAAGTTGCTTCTTGACTATTGCGTATGCTACCAATCATTGGAGTCTGATAATCTACACATCTTTGAATATTCCGGAAAGGCATTCACGAATACTGTTTGTCGACCATAAAAATTCGGGTGGCAGCCACCTTCATTTTTCGAGTTAGAGTCCAGTGGAGAATCAAAGGTACGGGGACAAGTTTCACGAGGACGTTCGTTGTGTTCTGAGGAGCTAGTACCACGGAGTTGAAGAAGTGTAGAACGAAGAATCATAAGACAGGTGTGCAGGAATGTACGAGAGCAAAGTTCAAGAATTATCGATTATAATTTGTAATCGTGGTGGCGCGCCAAGTAGACATGTGCACGTAAAGTCGCACCCGAGGTCGCAGAGCCGCCTTTTTCATGGTTGCAGAGGATATCCTTCTACTGTCTCGTAAAGGGCCTTGGATGATTGAGCAAATTCCATGATAAAATATCAAAGAAGATGTAGCGAGGAAAGTTGGTCCCAGGAAAACATCTGTGAACGCTAGGCGCCTCACGGC